>CAJQUN010000907.1:0-148979 GCA_907163345.1 Haberlea rhodopensis
TTCACCATTTCTTCAAATTGATTACGTGAAGCAAGAAGATGGAGTGGGAGAAAACAGGCTTTCAACATGTTAACAGAGAGTATTGTAAAGCAATGGCCACATCTCACTGTCACCACCATGGATAAGCTGTTGCATGGAACATTAACCTGCAAATTTAATCAGAATTTTAAATAAATAATTATATTACTGTCTTATAATTGTAAAATTAAATGACATGAAATTGAATAATTATTTATCGAAAAGGATTTTTTTATAGGTTACTAGTAAAATTGTGGAGCAAATCCACATTGCACACGAGCAAATTTGGTCTTGGAATCAAGCAGATTAATATCTATGGTAGACATATTGTGAGGAGGAGAATATGAGTGAAACGAGGTTAAAGAAAAGATAAGGAGCAAGGAATTTATAGTCTACATCTTATAGTTTAGATCTCAACATGAATTATTATTATTATTATTTTTTAAATGGCAATGCAATATTTGACTGAATAATTTGAATTGAATGCAACAATACTTAATTTCTTTGATCATTTGACTTGTTTTTTTTTTTTTCATCTCTAGTCAAAACACATGCATGTGTGTGAATAAATTAGTATATGTTTTTGTCTGTGCCCTCGTAGACGAAGTGCTTCTCACCGTCTATGGCCTAACAAACATGACACGTTGGCACCCACGTGCTGCAGCAGCTCTCATGTCCACTAGGCTTTGCAATGCCATTGTATAAGAAATAAAGTTGCGGATATACTATCAGCTTAACTTATAGTAAGGTGGTAAGCGTGTGATCCTAACAATAGCTTTAAACATGTTTTTGTATAATTATTAAAACAATTATTTGTAAGTAATTTTTTTATTCTTTTAAAAGAATTTATGGCGTTATAAAATATGCTTTATTATTTTTTTAAAGCATATTGTTTAAGTGTGCACAAGATTCAAGGGGTGGTGTAAATAACTTATGCCTATAATTAGAATGTGTAGTTTTTTCTTCATATTTAAACTTCCTCACCTGTAAGTCAGGCTTTCGTTTCCTTTCTTGAAAGTGAAAGTCATGTAGAGGCCTTAATATCACTGCTTGGGGGAATCGTTCCATTTTCTATTATTTTATTTTATTTATTCTGGTAAGTGATTTGGCCATCTCTTTTATATACTTATAATAGTAAATAGTTTGTCGCAGATGTGTTAATGATCCCACGTGCATGCATGCAGATGCTTGTGATAAAGAAAAATATAATGAAATTAGGTTTCATTAAATTTGAAAAAGAGAGAAGCGAATAAAAAAAAGTGGATAAAGGAAAAGATAAATAAGAGAGAGTGGTTAAGTTGTCAAGAAACCCTGGCTGGCTTTATTTATATCATCAACTGGGTGGAATAAACGAACTTAATTGAGCTGAATATGAAGAAAGTTTTAAGGCTCAAATTAGATGTTTTCGAACTTGAGATTGATTCGAAGTTCAAATAGTTTTAATTTTTTGCACTATTAGAGCTTGAATTTGAGTATGTTTATGAGCTAATCGAAAATAAAATACTCGAAAGACTTTAAATATTTTTATTTAAATTTAATTATATTTATATAGTAAGGATAAATTACAAAAATAGTCTTATGGTACATTTGAATTTAGAGATTTGAAGTCACGGATTTCAAATCTTTGATTTCAAATCTATTTAATTGTTTGGATTAATTTATAATTGGTTTATTTCAATTCATTTTTTACTAATTTATGTAAATATAATGATAATTACGATGGATTTGAAATGCACCTAAGATATATTTCATTTCAAATCCAAGTTTCAAATCCAATCTTAATCGAATCTCTCCATTCAAATGAAATTCATCATCCATCACACAACTTTATGGAATATGGATACATGCAATATCAGTCTCAAACCTTTATGATTAATCAAATATAATCCAAAAAATTACTTTTTTGATAAATGTAGTCTCACATAAATGTTTGAATTAAATATAGTCCTAAAAAAGTTTGTACCAGTTCGAATTCAACTCGATTACTTTACATCACTAGACTGGTGAGCAAGATTGCTCCAATTGCAGTGCACAACTGAGTTGGGGGAACTTTATGAACAAATTCATGGGTTACATTCAGCAACTGTCGAAATTGGATCTTCAGTTCCTCAATCTACTCTTTATCCATCTGATATATTTTTGTCAAAAATGCAAAAATGAAGACACAATTTGGAAAAATGGAGACTATGTTTCTTGGGCTTTCAGAACCGTACCATGGTTGGGCTTGGGAAATCTTCGGGCCGCCGATCTTATAGGAGGAAAATCAATTCAACTTAATACACAGAAAAAAAAAATTCACTGCCTAGTTTGAGAAGAATGGGGACTTCCATGCCCTTCGTCTAGCAAAATGGCAAGGTGAATGGATTTCAGTTTCTCTTCGTCATTACTACCCAAACAACACGTTCTCTCAATCTTCCGCACAATCCTTCTACGATTTTTTTTTTTACTTGTTTTATTACTTCTTATGAAATTCAATTTTGTTGCAATGCCGATTACAAAGTATGTTGATAGTAAGGGACTGAATCATTAATCAAAATTAGGCAAACCTCTCCTTCTAATTATAGGATTCATTCTGATTGATATCACCAAAATTTGCGATGACTTGCTGATATCAATAGAGAGGGGGTTCGCCTCTCTTTCTTCTCCAACGCTCAATATAACAGCAGGGATGTCAGTAAGATCTTCTGCAATGACCATGAAATAACAGTGATCCCCTCCGACGCTCAACCGCTCAAATCAGGTGATTGGATATAAGGAGATATATGCGATAGCTAACGACAATTATTAATTAGAGGGCTTAATTGATACCCCAAACCTGATATTTATAGGCGGAGACTAAGAGTTGTATTGCAGCAAGGACTCTTTTCCATGTTTATCCAAATCTTTACCCAGATATGTCAAGATCTTGTGAATACAATCAAATCCTGATATTGCTCAGCAGATCTAGGACTAGGTATCTTGGGGGACTAGTTTCCTTGCTGAGAGCCGGCAGCAACAAGGAAAATGAGAAGAGCTCGGCATATCAGCTCGGGCTCCCAAAAGAGGTCGTTCACCGAGATACCGGAGGGGGCAACAGGTGAGGTGAAACAGGTCGGACGCCACAAAGAGTTCGAATGTAGGCGAAGGTCTCGCGAAGAAAGGCGAGTAATATACCATGGAGCCAGGTCGGCTTGTCAGGTGGTATCTTTTAGGAGGTATCACTGATGATTGGATAGATTGATGTATTTTAAGGAAAGAAAATATTTTTAATTCACTAAAATACAAAACTGAAGAGAAAAAATCGTAGTGATAAATAATTTCATATATTACAATATTTGTCTAATATCATACCGATTACATAATTTCTTAAATTATGATATTTGACAAAGTGTAACAAGACAAAATGTGATATATTTTGTGTCAAGGTAACTGTTTTGAATTATACAATTGTCAACGTCATTCAATGCCACATCTTGGATTATATATATTAGTCCTTATTTGCACGTATTGCGTGTATATATAATTAATTTTTTTTTTATTTTGTAAAAATTGATATGATAATTGTAAATTATTTTTTTACTTTTGGTTTTTGGGATGTAATAACTTTTTTTCAAATTAATTTTGTGGTTTACTACCCTCAATGTATTTTTTCATATTATTGTGTTTATCCAAATTGACAGCGGTCTTGTGGTCATTTAGCACATTGAAATGTTTGTTATTTGACAACATATGTGAGGGTATTATGGTAAGTTCACTTTAGATCATACCACCAACACCTCACACATTATATATAGTATGTATATATATAATTGTTTTTTTATATTTTTAAATGTTTAGATAAAAATAACCCTTCATTTCTTAGATAAAAAATTTTAACAAAAATTTACAATGTTAAATTTAATTTATATATCAAATATCACATAATTCATTCCTAAATTATCCCCATGCAAAACATTTTTTTTATATTATCAAACCGCCAATATTGACGGGAGGTTTTACTGCCAAAAAACAATAAAAGTGGTACGTGAGAGGGTGGCCAAACCAAACCTCTTAAAAAACGTTACATGAAATCGGTAAAAGATCTAAGGTATGGTAAACCAATTTTATCCAATCTACATAGTCCCTATACAAAACTTATTTAAATTAGATATCATATGTTGTCTCATGAATATATCTTAAATTGTAGTTTTAATGTACTTACAAATCAGAAGCATCCCATTCTCTACGACTCTTCAACTATAGGCTTTTAATTCAAAAGCTCACCTTAAAATGACCTATAATGCCGTCGTAGTTGACCAACAAAAGTTGGGGCGAAGAGCTTTATTTGGATTGGGTGAAGATTCCATAAATGCTACATTTGAAATTTGTTGGATACAACAACTGCGGGAAGAATCGAAAAGTAATGTTTCAACTACTATATGGTTTAGAACAATTTGAGTTGTAGTGTTACCATCTATAACGTTTGGTCACACAAATAATATCAATATCATGTCACGTATTCGATTATCATAAATTGTAAGGTAGTGCAATTATTAATATGGGTTGTTGAGTTTGCAACAATTATACTTGTTGTGAGAGTGATCGAAACGTAACATTTGGACTATTGTGCAGCTTAAAAATATTTGAGTTGCACAGTTACCATCAGCTATAACTTTAGTAAAACAGCAAGCACTTGATCCAACAGAATTGGTAGGGTAGCTACGACGCCCACCAAGAAATCCATATTTGAATATAAATTAATATAATTTTTTTGTTTTTTTATTAAAATTAATATTGATATATATAAGATTGGCGAATTTAAATATGATAATATACTATATTATATTATTGATAAAAAGACAAAAAAATATGTATGAAGATGTTATAAAAATAAATAAGATACTAAATTAGTCATTAAAAAGCTACGATGTGCGGATACAGATATATGAATATATGGATATGCGGATACAGATATTCTTGCACAATATTTTTTAAATCTATAGGATATGATGCATCTGGATACGACATTTTTTTTTACTTTTTTATACATGTAAATCAATAATATTTAGGAAAAATTGTGCAAATCATCGTATAGTTTAGTCCAAACTCACTTTGTAAAAACGTTAAGGATGTAAACTATAATTTTTAACCAATGGTTACAAAGTGAAACTTGGATTAAACTATAATATGTTTTGGGTAATTTTTTCCTAAATATTATTGTTGTGTATGTATAAATAAATAAATATTATCGTATACAAACTTATCGCATCCTATAAATTTTGAAAATATCGTGCAATACATGAAAGTTAATGATATAAATTGTAATTTTTCAAACAATAATTACAAAGTGAAATTTGGACTAAAATATAAGATATTACATGCAATTTTTCCTAATATTTATTAAAAATCAAGTTTCAAACATATAATCATCTTTAACCAAATTACAAGTCAAAATAATAAAGTTGGTATATCTTGATCATGTCGGATATGGTCTCAGACGTATCTTGACCGTATCCAGACACGTATCCAATATTTAAATTTAATTTTTAATTCTGGATACGTCTGAGTCAAGCGTATCTTGATCGTATCCAAATATGTCCAAGCTTAAAATAATTTTTAATTCAAATACACCAAATGACATATCGATATGTATCAGTGTAGTATCTGTGTGTATCCATATCCAAAAACTATCATATATATGAACATGTAAATTATAGAAGTATCTGTACATCATAGCTATAAAACATATTCTTGTCCATCTCCTTGGCCAAGCGTTACCTTCTTGTTATATTGTAATAGATGATAGAGTAATCACTTAAAATGGCTAATTCAATTAAATAATATAAAAAATCAAAAATAAAGTAAACAAAGGTCTACGTTTCTATTAGGGATGACAATGAGACAGGTCGGATCGGGTTTGACCAAACCTGAGACCCGCTCTGCTAACAAAAAAAACAAGACCCGCCCCGTCCCAACAGCACCGCCCGCCACGCTGACCCAGTTGGTTAAACTCGCCTGCCCTGGAAATCGGTTGTTTTCTTTAAAAAAAAATTTGCTAGCTAGAAATTAATTTTGAAGCACAAAAATTGAGTTTTTTTTGATTGAATTTCATATTTTTCTCTAGTAAATATTTATAATAAGCCATGTAAAACTATCTTTAAGCTACAAAATCTTTATTAATTTGCTATTATTCTCTTCAAAATATCCAACTTCTTTAATATGAACACGTGAGTCTTGATAAAAATTAAATAATGACATTTTATTATTCAACCAAAGAAGTTAAATATATATTCAAATTAAATTTAAAAAAATTAATATATATATAGCGGGGCGGGGCGGGTTTGCAAACCCCGGGACCCACCCCCGCCCCGTTTCGAAACCTGGTTGAAGCAGGTCCAGACCGCCTCGGTGGGAAGGGTTCAATACGGATCCGGGTAGGACTTGTACACATTGTAATCCCTAGTTTCTACCGTGAAACGCGATTCAAGGACAAAAGGACGTTTGTATGGACAATTCGCGAGGTCGGTCTAATGGCTCCCATTCTCAAGGGATATCATCATTATATCATCTTTGATCTAAATAATAATAAATTTTAAAAAAAACCAAAAGAAATTTACAGGAAATAAGAGTTACGAGTCATGGAAAATATTGTATAATTACAAATACCAATAAAAAAGAACCTCAAATTAATTGTTTGATATAATAAACGTGTAAAAATATATTTTCTAAACAATATTCTCTATCATATTATATAAAATATGCAATATTAATAATATGATTTTACGCTAAAACCTCTGAAATTCAATTATACGATGCAAATATCTCTTTTTTAAAATTTTTTTTTTTAAAGTAACCTATTCCTTCGACAACTATAAATATAGCCCATGTGATAAACCTTGAGGCACATGTTACTCAAAGCAATAGAAAAACTTTCTATGGCGAATGAAGAAGAAGCGAGAGAAGTCGAAATCTGCGGCGACGTATTAGAAAAAATACTATCGCATGTACCTCTTGTGGATTTGGTCTCCGCAGCCGACGTCTCCAAATCATGGCGCTGCGCCGTCGCCTCCTCCCTCCGCCACCACAACAAACCCAAGCCTTGGCTAATCCTCCACACCCAAGGCACCCGCTACCCGCAAGCCACAACCGCACAATCCTACGACCCCAGGTCGCACGTCTGGATCAAAATGCCTCAGCCTCCGATCTACTACGTCTCCGCACTGAGATCGTCGCATTCGAATTTCCTCTACATGCTCTCTCCTTCGAAATTATCTTTCTCTTTTGATCCTCTCAATTTAACCTGGTGTCACGTGGAACCCCCGCTCCTATGGCGCGCAGATCCAATCGTCGCCCGCGTGGGGGATTCGGTTATAGTTGCCGGCGGCGGCTGTGATTTTGAGGACGATCCGCTGCCGGTTGAGATCTACGATATGAAGACGCGATCGTGGTGCACGTATGAGTCAATGCCGTCGATTTTTAAAGACTCGGCGGCTTCTCAGTGGCAGTCGATCGCTACGACTTCGGATAAACTCGTCGTAACAGATACGCGGTCCGGGATAACGCATTGGTTTGAACCGGAAACCAAGTCATGGTCCGAACCGATTGTGTTGAATCCGGATCGATCCGTTTTTCATTTCAGTATCGGATCGTCAATGGAGAAATTGATTTTGGTCGGTTTATGCATGATCGAAAATGTTGAACGGGTGAAGATATGGAGGTTCGATTTAGAAGACTTCTCGAAGTACGAAGAGATTGGAGATATGCCTTTGGAGTTTTTAGATAAATTGAGGAGCGAGTATTTCGGAATTTGTTCGATAAAAATTTGTGTGTCGGGGAATATTGTTTACGTGTACAGTCCATCTGAACTGAAGGAGCTCGTGGCTTGCGAGTTGATCCATGGCGGCGGATGCCGATGGTGGAGCGTGGTGAATGTGGTGGCGCGTGAAGAGATGATGGTGAATCATCTGGTGTTTTCGTGCTCTGAAGTTGGCGTTGACGAGTTGCGGAGAGTGATGCAACGTGAGCGCAAGAAACTCGGCGGCTCTGTTGAGAGTTTTCGGCCGTTTCCAGGGTGGACGTGATTTTTTTTTAGTGGGCCAATGTTATATGTACATTTTTAATAATAAATATATTTTTAATTCTAATTCTTGAAATATAGAAGGTGCCGTAAGATTCACAACAAACATTTAGTAAATATTTGGTTGGCCTATATTTTAGCGTTGGCATTCTAGGTACGGAATGTATCACAAATATGAAATCTGACTTTTAGATCATAACGATGCAAATCATCGATTCAATCGTTAGTTATAATCTCCTCGATTAAGCATATATAAATTGACTGGAAATGCGAAAACAATATTCACCATTAAGTATGAACACATGGTTATATTATTGATAATCGAGAAACATCATTTACAAAGCTAAAGAATTGCAAAACAAAAATAGAAAAGGAATGACGCTCGTCTGATTCATTTGACCAAATTTTGGATTTGGGTCTAACAAATGCCACGCAGACAATTTACCAATTTATATATGTATTCACTTGCTTCCCAAAAAATCTTCAACGATCCTGCCCCCCCCAGTTCAAAATTATTCTTTCCTATAATCCTCGATATGATGAATCTTTAGTGAATCTCATATCTTGATAGATCTTGGATCTTACACATGCTCTTTTTCTTTTTAATGTGACCCCCCATCATCAGAATCCATTTCTTCAAATGGATCATGTGTTCATGGTGGATAATCGTCCATTAGGCCCTCTGATCATCGATCCAAATGCTGATAATTCTCCTAGGTTAACTGCTCATTGACTTAGAAGTTGGTAATGATCTAATGCAATATTGGTTCCTTGGCCTAATTGTCATAGATCCTCCAACCGGCTACCTGATCCTCGACTTAGAAGTTGATAATCCTCATTGGCATAATCGTCATAACTCGTAATTTTTCTATCTTTTTTTCTTAAAAATTCAATTAGACCCCAAACCAACTCGATATGATTGATATTTTAGTTTATGTAATTTTTTATTTAAAATTTATTATATTATGTTTTAATATTAAGTTGGTATATAAGATAGGCTCAAATCAGGTGCACATAAATATTTCTGGAAAATATTATGTAGTGACGGCAGATTGAGTTTTAATTCAATATATGGATTGGTGAGGTGAAGTACTCTTCACTTACCCCCAAAGAAAAAAGAACAAGTAGTAAAATACTTTATTAATTGCGTCTGAAAAGAGTGTGAAGGAGAGAAGGCCAACAAGCCCATGCAGGTTTGCTCGTGGGAACCCTTGTTTTTCAACATTTTTATGTTTTCAATAAATGGTTCTCGTTTTCTTAATTATTGACTTTTAATAAGACTTCCAGAACAAAGTTTGAAACAAACTTTTTCAGATGTCGTGCACTTTATTTCAATATATTTAACTTTTAATCAACTAAATCTACAAAAAAATTCTTCTCTCCAACTAGATCAACATTCCACAAAAATTTATTCAAATTAATCCAAATGTTTATTTCCTTTACTAATATGTATTTTCTCATGCCTTAGTTACCCATATCACATCGTTTATATCACTTACGTAAAAATATTTTGTACTAACAGTTTTTTTTTAGAGGAATGCTAGGTTTTGATATGTAATATACTCAGATTTATATAATAATGACAGATCGACGGATTTAACGTTTTCTTTCTTCTTCATTCAACGTTTTTGACGTTTTTTCTTTTTTTCTGTTTTCTGAGATTTTTGTATTTCAATTGTTTTAATTCTGTTGCACTTTGTCAAAATATTCCATTGGTTAAAGAGACACTGATGCTTCTATCACGAGGGTATTTTTGTATGCTAATTTTCTTTAATTAACCATTTATTTAAAACTTGGGCACCGTTTGGTACATTTTTAAGAGTGAGATGAATCATAATTTTTAACTACTCATCACTCACTTTGTCACGCCCCGGGTCCGGCCCGCGCAAGCACGACTGCACAATGGGCTTCTATAGCAACTACTTCGTATCCGTCCTCGCTCTACGAAAATGGTTAACCCAAGTTGCTATAATAGTCCATTGTAAGAAGTCATAAATCACATACAACATGAAAGTTATCACCTATATTTTTTATAATGCACCATTTGAGTCTAACGATGCACGTGGGATAACTGCACCACTTGAGCACTTGTTCAAATTAAGTGCACCATCATCTTAATATAAAAAACATGTGTTTTGACAAGTGCACCGCTTGAGTCTACGCGTAATAGGTGCACCGATAGACTCAAATGGTGCACTAGTTAAAATTAAGGTACACAATTTTGTTAAAATTAAGTACATCATTTTGTGAAAATTAAGTGCACCATCTTAATATAAACAAATATACTATCACCTCAATATAAGCAAGTAAATACGTACATGGCTACATAAGACTTTCTGGGAGTGGTAGGTTTTAAAGACACGTAATACATCAATTGGCAGCATAATATATAAAGAGTACGTGTAGGGTTTAGGATTAAATATGATAGTATATGGCCTGTCCGATGAATTTAGGCGAGCTTGGTTATTTTTTTAAAATCGTATAATGAATAGCTTTGTAAAATCCACACATTTATATTCCAATGTGAACAAAAGTGACATCACCTTAATATAAACAAATACATCGACATTTTAATATAAACAAGAACACCATCTTTTTAATATAAAAAATGTGTTTCTGGATAAGTGTATCGCTTGAATCTACTGATACATGCGAGATACGTGGACCATCAGACTCAAGTGATGTACTTGTTAAAATTAATTGTACAACCTTGTAAAAGTTAAAAACTTCAAAATTTCATTCAAACGTTTGACCATCTCAATTATACCGTGGTTTTGGGTTCAAACTTAAAATCTCCAAAGACTCGTTACAACAAAATTGAAATTTACAAGAAATATAAACAAATTCAACACAATCTAGAAATGGAAGAAGAAGATGGCTTTTGCAACAAACATATACTTATTTACACTCTTCAATCTTTGCAACACTGTCCAACTTAAGATCAAACACTAATCAAAACACCAACACTTTCAAGCCTAGAAAACTCATTGCAATCTACAGTACTTGAATCAAATCCATCGACGTCTTCATTGAAAACAAACCTGTGACACCCATTTCAGAAGAAGAGCAGAAAATTGCTTTAATTCGAGAAGAATTTTTCCCATCACTATGTGTTGATATTCACAATCTAAGTCTATTTTTGTCATATCCCCCAAAAATAGACTTAAACACTTTGAATAATTTTTGACGGACTAAGTCGAAAAAAGTTTTCGGAATGAGAACTTGCCTGAAGTTTGTCCTTTTTTCGGCCTTTGGGCCTTACACACTAATCTATAGCTTTTCGGGCCATGTTTAAGCCTGAGATAGAGGCCTCTTTGGCCCCTCTCATGTCAGAGTGTGCTATATTCAAGTCACAATAGACTCAAAACTATGTTAAATTTTAGAGTGAATTACAAAAATACTCACCTTAAATAGAGATATTTATAATAATAATCTAATCAAATATAATCTAAATAATTTTTTTTAACAAAAATAATCCACATAAATGATATATTTATCTAATATTATTTTACTAAAAATAAATTTTTTAACTATATTTAATTAATTTAAACGTTTGAATTACTATTACAAATATCTTTATTCTAATTTCTAAGTTATATATCAAAATGGTGCATTCTATATTTCAAATACTAAATATAATGTAAACCTTTTGAAGAAATAATTTAATTTATTCAAACAATTAACTTAATTATTTTATAGCAATTAAGTATTATAGAAAATTAAAAATTGATTGAACTTCGAGAGAAGAATAAAATCGTATTAAAAACACAATTTTTTTTTGAAAAAAAAAATACAACTAATATAATTAATAAGTCTATCTGAAACATATTTGCTAAAAAATTAATAACTACATAAAAATATTATTATACCAAGTTGTTTTTATAAATAAATTTAACTGAAATAATTTATATTATAAATAAAAATTGTTTTTAGAATAAAAAGAATAATTATTAAATGCACATTTCAAAGATGTTGAGCTAACTGAGAAAATGGCAACTCTGCAATTCAATCTTCCCTCCACTATCTGGCGACGGAATCGACCGGCATCCAGGTCAACTTTCCGACCGGTTAGGTGCGCAGCTGAACGCCAGGAGCTTTTTAACCGTATTGCACCTGTGTATGATAATGTGCGCCTCCAATTCTGTGAATTGTAACATCGCAAAATGTCTAGCTTCATCGTCTGCTTCATATATCACGGTTCTATCACCTTTTTCTATCAATTTCTAAAATAGGTTTAGTTTCAAATGATATACATTGATTTTTCCAGTTGAACGATTTGTTGAGCTTGGGGTTGCACAGAGTATGGAAGAGGATGTCTGTTTCTTGGAGCGGGTATTTGCTTCTGTTCTTTTATCCCTTTAAAAATCAATCTATACGCGACGAAGAATTTGTTTCTGTTCTTCAAAGTTTAATTATTTCGTGACGTGCATTTTATAATGATGTACGAGATTTAAGGTTCGTGATCTTTTGTGGGTAAAGATTTGATTTTTGGTTATCTTGAATTAAAATCTGCTCATACCCGTTCTAGATTTCATGGATAATATACAATCTTCTGAGAACAATTTTTTTCTTGATTAATCCAAATGTTACGTGACATTTCCCCATTGTTTTCTTCATTGGAAGAAACACTACATTCTGTGTAAATGCTAGTAGAATAAAGGGTTCCATAGTTTTTTAAGAGAGGAAAGTGGGAAAGTAAGGAATTAAAGATCTATGGTTTGATTCTTTAACAGAGCAAAAGAAGGAGACACTGTGTTGGATGTGTGTTGTGGAAGTGGGGATTTGGCTTTTCTGTTGTCTGAGAAAGTTGGAATTAACGGAAAGGTTTGCTCCCTTACCTTTTTTATTGTCTGGTTAAGAGATGTTATATTTTTTCGTCATGTTTTTCCTGTATGTTCTTGTCCATCTCACAGGTGATTGCTCTTGATTTCTCAAAGGAGCAATTACAGGTTGCTGAATCTCGCAGGCGCGAGAGATTGAAGACCTGCTACAAGAATATTGAGTTAGTGTGATTCTTTAGCTTTGTATATATTGTTATTATCTACCTGAGAAAGAGGAATGTATTAATCACTCAATGGTTCTTTAAAAACATTGAATCCCTATTTTAAAAATAAATTGGTCAAATTTGATGCATTTTAGGTGGGTTGAAGGAAATGCAGTTGATCTACCCTTCTCAGACTCGACTTTTGATGCTGCCACAATTGGCTATGGATTAAGAAATATAGTAGATAGGCATAAAGGTCTGACGGAGATGAGTCGTGTTTTAAAACGTGGTTCAAAAGTATCTGTTCTCGACTTCAACAAAAATACTCATCCATTTACCACTTCAATCCAGGTATAATTTAGCAGTGCAGAATTATTATTAAGAAGTATCCATTCTTTTATATTAGTCCTGCAATGGATCAATAGTCCTATTATATTAAACTTTCTAGATGATATCTTTGGATATCTGGCCATACCGAACGACGAGTTGATTTTGTTAAACATTTAAAGCACAGCTGTCTAAACAATACGTGCACACAACAACTACAAAGTATTAATTTGCTAAGTCATTTAAATCCGTTATGCATCCTATCTCAGATTTAAGGTGACCATTTCTACAATTTTCTGGACAGGTTCTTCTACATGCACCTATCTGAGTAGAAATTGCTTGTCGATATGTTTGAAATTTATGACTATAAAAAAGCACAGGAAACTAACTGCTTTTGTCTCTTGGTGTGTCATTGAAGTTACAAAAACACCTATGAAGTCTTTTAACTACAAATCAGTTTTACAATTATTCT
Source organism: Haberlea rhodopensis (assembly GCA_907163345.1). Classification (NCBI taxonomy): domain Eukaryota; kingdom Viridiplantae; phylum Streptophyta; class Magnoliopsida; order Lamiales; family Gesneriaceae; genus Haberlea; species Haberlea rhodopensis. Next base: position 13,837 of record CAJQUN010000907.1, read on the forward strand.
TGTTTCCAAGGTGATGACTATTTCACTTTGATAGTAATTTTAGTACGGTAATGTACTATGCTTATTTCAAGAATTTTCATTCAAATTATTTGAAAATATCCCTTTCAAATTTTATGGCACATGCCTCTTTAAATAGTACTCATGAAGTTAAAAGCTTTTATCTCGTCACTGGACACGATTCCCTTCAAAAGATTTATGTGGTGTTCGTCTATAATTGCTTTTCCAGGAGTGGCTTCTTGATAATGTAGTGGTTCCTGTTGCAAGCAGATATGACCTTGCAAGTGAATACCAGTACTTGAAGAACTCAATCAGTGAGTATTTGACAGGTTTGTCGTCTTGTCCAAATGCTTATCATTGTAAAAGTTACAGGTGATGGACGATATAACTCAATTGTCTAATTGCATTGAATCCCAAAACTATGTCTCAATCTAGACTATCATGCTGGACAACGGGGTGATTAATAATACCAAAACTATTACAATGTAATAAGCTGGACTAAAAAATGATAATGTCATAATGTGCATTATGATGTTCCATGTAACAGGACTTGTACATTTGTGATGCAGGAGATGAATTGGAGGAACTTGCACTGGATTCTGGCTTTTCAGCTGCGGAGCATTTTGAGATGAGTTTCGGGCTGATGGGGAATTTGGTCGCCACACGATAGGAATCGTCCTCGCTTCTGTTGTGGTTGTCTTTGTCCCTATGAATTTGCTTGCTCTGTCTCCGTAAACGATTCCTTGAATGCTGTGTATGCTTAGGTAGTTTATATACAAGTTGTCAATTTACACCGTTGCCAAAAGATTCTTGGCTTCATTAAAAAGAACTCGTGGCTTAGCTGCTGTTATAAATGGTTTTCACCATTTCATCTTTATCACTGGATTTTGGAGCCTAAAAAAGTTGTGGAAATTAGAAGAACATTCTCCCAAATATAAATCAATGACATTCTAATGTACTCAATAACAGCTGCAGTTACTGCACCTAAGGACCCGTATAAAAGTTGATCTTGAGTTGTGATCGACTGAAAATTGAGCTTCTTCTCGAGCTCGTGGTGGTTGGTTTGAATGCAGAGCCAGCAGAGGAAGGATTAATGTGCAGGAATTAATGTTGCTGCAATAATCCTTCCTCTTGCTGCCATTGTTGCTGCCATGCAATTCAGAATTATGAGACGGGCATTTGAGATAGGATCTATATAGGAAAATCATTAGTGAATGGAAATTTTTTAATCTATTTTCGACTCAGATCTCTTTTCGTGCATCGATTGGCTATCGAATTTTTACATGATTTTGTATTTCAAGGTCCAAAATCTATGGTCCCATCAATGATGTTCCCTTATCGTGTAATGTGTAGTCGGTGCATGGAACAATTAATGGTCGGGCTTCCAAGTGATGTTCCCTTATCTACTCCGCTCGTGGACAATCTTCCTGATATAACCCTTCGATCAAACCCTGCGGTGCATTTTCCATGGGCTCGGGTTCACCTTCACCTCCATTATCTTCATTTTCAACAGGTTTTGATTCTTGTCTCCCTTAGTTCGCATTTCCGTCCGATTCTTCCTCCTCATATTTCGAGTTCTTATCTAGAGGTAGCCGCTTTTCAAGTTCCTCAGAACTCCGTCGGGAGTTGGTTTGAACATCTTGTTCAATATTGTTTAATGAAGAGTTGATGGTATTGGGATATGGATTGTTGTTTTGGATGCTGAGGGAGGATTAGCGAGCAGAAAACGAATGTTGCTGCGATAATCCTTCCTCTTGCTGCCCCAATTGAGGAAATGAGACATGAAACACGGAAAATTCTATCATACTTTTTGGCATTTGAGGTGGGGTTGGTGAATGAAAATTCCTTAATATTCCTAAGTATTTTTCTTGAACATTTTTTTGATATTTATAAATATATATGTGATCACGTGCCAAAAGAAACTTTCTTACTCTATCTAATCATCAAAATTAAATAGGCAAAATGAAGTAATTAATTGATTAATAGAAAAAGTGATTGTGATGCAATCAATCATAAAGAACTAAGAATAGAGCCCACTTGGATGTATCCAATTATTCCATCTTTCTCGGCCGGCTGATTAAGTAGAGTCCAGGATCCAGGTGCTCAATGTAAAAATTGACGGAGTTTAGTGTTTTTTCTCTAAACCAATCTGCTAATTATCAATTTCAAAAATCAAATCAACGCAAACAAAATAATTTCAATTCATCCACAATAATATAAAATCCATGACATCATCAAGATTTTATAATCGTCACAAAAGCCAAAACTTTCTCAGAATTATGGAGGGGATATTGAACTATATTTTACAAATCATATGGAGACAGTTTGCCATTTATAAACCAAAGGGAAGTAAATTATATTATCAAAACCACATGTTCTTAAAATCTATATTAATTAAATAAGGGTATTTTTATCATAACACGCCAAAATTTTCTCGGAATTGTTGAGGGGGTAGTGAACTTTATTTTGCAAATCACATGAAGACTTTTTACCTATTTACATATCACGGGGGTAATAACTGTTAAGATCAAACATTACTATATCTCAAGTAAATGGGGATGCCATGTTTCGAAGTTTCAACTGTCAAATGTGAACCAGAAATGGTTGCTTTTTAGCTAACATAGCAGAAGTGCTGCCCACAATATTCTTAATGCATGCATTTCAGTCAACAAACTTGTCTGTAGATTATTTATTCCTGTGTAAGGAACAAGAAAATTATAGATATCTATGATGACCAAAGCATCTCCTAAAGCTGCATTGAATTCATCTCCTATCCTATGACGGATTGGAATCGAGCTCATTTGCAAGGAAATTACAGGATGTGATGCTTGTTGTAGTACCAATAATTATAGTTGCTACTAAGAATACAACTTAAATATTTTGAAATGTAGAACAACTCGAGCGTCACGTTTGGATCAATGTACCTGGTAGAAGGGAGGCAGCCACATAAGTAAGGAAAATTGACAACTGCCTCGTTTCAGTGTGTTGTGAACATCGACATGGGATTGATATATTAAATCTTACGTATTTAAACCATTGGAAGGGGGGCTTTATCAACACCAATAAAATATCAATTTGTTTGAATAAATTATTCACAGTTCCCTAGCTGCCATCATATATGCTAATGAAGGGTTGATAGGAATAAAGTACCAAACAAGTAATGACAAATGGAAAGGGCTAATTACCATGTTTAATTTCTTCATTCCTTTATTGTGCTCTCTCTCTCTCTTAATAAGGCTAGTTACATGCTAAAAATCTATATGGCTTCCAAAAGAACAAGTCTCTTTTTCTTTCTTCTTGTTCTGCTGTTTCGGGTCACAAAAAATTTGGCTTCTGGGCAACTCATGTACCCTTTCGCTTGCTCTTCAAAGATACACTCATGTAACGCTCTTCTTTACCAGAAAAACGGTATGCAGGAAGATGAGATTGCATCCTTGTACTCTGTCAATATAACAGAAATCAAAACTATAACACGTGGTAAAAAACAAGACTACTTAGTTCCAGTAAACTGTTCTTGCAAGAATGTTGAGGGGACAAGTGGATACTTCTATGATGTAATTTACAAGCCAGTAAGCAACAGCAGTTTTCTAACTATTTCGAATGATAAATTTAGTGGCCAAGCGTGGGATGGAGGAAAAGATAAGAATTTCACAACGGGGGTGGATGAAACGATGCATCTTCTTTGTGGTTGTGTGGATGATGATTCTCAAGTGGTGGTGACTTATACGGTTCAGGAACAGGATACGGTGTACTCCATCTCGTCTCTACTTTCTGCTCGAAATGGAGGATTAGAAAGCTTGAACTCGTATTTAGCTCCAAATCCATCATATATAGATGTTGGATGGCTCTTATATGTGCCAATGGAGAAGTATGGAATTCCTGAAGGTGAGCAAGATCTCTAGTGAAATATCTTAATTTGTAGAATTGCCCAACTAAACTTTGTTCAAGATATTAAGTTTTCTGTACTTTATTTTCTCCATTTCTCAGAAAAGTTCCACAAAGGGGCTATAGTTATTGCCATATTATCAGCTGTGACATTGCTTTCCCTGTGCATGTTGGCAATAATCCTTTTCCGAAGAAAGAAAAACAAGGCACAAAACAAAGAAGATCCAGAGGCTTTTTCCAAGAATTTAAGTGCTCAGAAGTCTGAATTTTTGAAGAAACAGTACCTTCATAAAGACAAAATGGAAGGTAATATAAATCAGTAAAGTTTCTTCATATATTGCCTTTCAAAAGTTTGAAGAACCCCATTTAGTAACATATTAGTTTCACAGATATAACAGTTTTTGAGTCAGAAAAACCAGCTTGTTACAGTATTGAAGAGATTGCTGAGGCTACAAGTGACTTTGATGAAAGTAGAATAATTGGGAGAGGGGGATTTGGAAATGTATATCATGGGGTGATTGGAGAAAAGGTGAAGACCATTCATTATTTATCTATGTTCTTAGTCGATTTTCAAGAAATGACGATACTAATCTTGTAGTATATGGTAACAACAGGAAGTTGCTATCAAGAAAATGAGATCTAATAAGTCCAAGGAATTTCTAGCTGAGCTCAAAGTGTTGTGCAAGATACATCATATTAACGTGGTAAAGTTTCATCACCAAGAACCAAGTTTTACCCTTATAATGCCGAATATGCTTGATTATTTATGGCTAGAGTTCAAAGTATAGGTGGAGCTGTTGGGTTATGCTAGTGGAGACGACCACCTATACTTGGTTTATGAGTATATTCAGAATGGTTCACTCAGCGATCATCTTCACAATCCATTATTGAAAGGTATTAACTTAACATATGTATTTGAACAAAAACCAGAAGAAAGTTCTCATATAAGAGGTTATTAAGCAGGCCACCAGCCACTGTCGTGGACTGCAAGAATGCAAGTTGCACTAAATGCTGCAAAGGGCATCGAATACATCCACGACCACACAAAAGCACAATATGTGCATCGTGATATAAAAACAGCCAATATTCTTCTTGATGAAGGCCTTAGAGCAAAGGTACCTGTCAAATCTCATGCATTTCTTCATTTAAGTCGGGGATGATATGTCTTGAACATCAAACCAAGGGATTTTTCGGTGAAAACGTGACATTTCCTATTTCCACAGGTTGCAGATTTTGGCCTTGCAAAGCTAGTTGGTAGAACAAATGAAGATGAGTTAATAGCAACTCGACTAGTTGGAACCCCGGGATATCTTCCTCCCGAGTAAGCATTAATCTCCTCAAACAATATTTTATCATATATTATGAAACAACCCCACTTAGTAAATAAAAAAATTAAATGACTCAAGCATCTGATCTAATTTTGCAGAGCTGTGAAAGAGCTACAAGTGACTACCAAAACTGATGTTTTTGCGTTTGGAGTAGTTCTTTCCGAGCTAATAACCGGCCAACGTGCACTCGTACGTGACAACCAGCAGCCGAATAGAATGAAATCACTCATCACAGAGGTGTGCGAATTCACAAAATCCCTCACATCAAAACATTGGTCAGAAAATGTAACACCAAATAAAAATATAAATATCCTTCTTTCACTTATTATTATCTGGCCAGGTAAACAGGGTCTTCAAAGAAAAAGATCCAGAATCTGCATTGGAATTGATTATAGACGGAAATCTTAAAGGGAATTACCCTCCAGAAGATGTATACAAGGTCTATAATAACATTGATTCCATTCTCATTGTGTACTAAACTCATTCATATAATTAGTTTCAGGAAATGTAGACGTTAAGCTGATGACTAGTTTCTAAACTCACAGATGGCAGAAGTTGCAAAATGGTGTCTAAGCGAAGAGCCAATCGACAGGCCGGAGATGCATGAAGTGGTCGTTGCGCTAGCTCGAATCAGAATGTCATCTATTGAATGGGAAGCATCACTGGGTGGAAACAGTCAGATTTTCAGTGGAGTTTTCATTGGCAGATGACAACATTTAGCTCCATTTGTTTACTATGTATTCTACTGGCCTGCTTGTCCTTTGTATGGCATGAAAATATAGTTATTTTTATCATATTTTCATTTCCTTTCTAGTATAGGTGTGACAGGTTGATACATCAAGAGTAATTTAATTTGCTTGGTAAGTTACAACTGTTTAACTGTAATCTAGCCTTAATGACTATATATATTTCCATGTTATATAGAATTCCAATTTCTGTACTACCTCATAAATTACCTCTATGGGATTTCTAAGTTATCAATGAATATCATGCTCTAAAACCCGAAGTGTAGCATAAGCAACGTTCCCAGAAAATTAAACTTTCGATAACACTTTGCTTCGAAACACATGAACTTACTAGACCAGTCTTTCATTAATCACAACTGCAATGTTTTTTTTATTACGTTGGTAAATAGAAATAAACTTAAGCTTCTCGACCCTAATGGACTACAAAATATAACAGCGGATGATAGAACATCTTATTTAGAAGTCACCATTTCCAGAATCACCAGCTGAATTCCTTTCGGTGCAATCAAGTATTATACTATAAAAGTTTCATCTGAACAAAAACGTCTAAGACAAAAACAGAGAAAAGAAATAGCAGAGACAATACAAAATACTCACTTAGCCAAATTTTTTGTCAGATAAATTTCTTATTCGCACAAGAGTGTTAAGATAACTAGATTTAAACCTACCAAAAGTAAGATCAGAACAATGGGTTTGCCTGGGGTAACTGTTATTACCCCTATTGCATCATTTGGTTCCATAAACATTTAGGACTTAAAAATACATTACATTGCAGAATTTCAGAATTTAAGCTTTAAAAACAATATGATGTTAAATCATATCCGCAATAGCTTTCCGTTTCTAATATTATAATCGAAACCGAGACCATTTTGGTTTGCTTATGGTTGGAACCGATTTTTTTTTTTTTATTATTAATTTTAGTGATCGAGAAAAAAATAGCAGTACAACTTGTGAAGTAATTCTACTAATTTTGTTATATAATTTAAGTTATCTATCTATTCGCCAAAACCTTATAATTTAATATTAAATTTACGGTTCTAGTTACAGTTTCACGCGGTTATGATTTTTTGGGTGAAGCCCCTTTTCCAGTCATCTCCTCCCCGAAACTGACCGCGACACAACCGCTATTGTAGCTAATGGAGGAACATTCCTTAAAGGAACAATAATAATACTGATGACGGACTAGATTGGGGGCCCCATTGATAGGGCACAACCCCTATCCTCGCTCGATACCAAGGTCTAACGCGTCCAAAAATAAGAATTCTATGAAAAAGGATCCCACACTCTTTCTTCGCTAGAACCAAATCATAAATGTGAAAACCCCACATATTTACAATGGAGTAGGAAGACTTGCAAATGGAGTGGGAAGACTTGCACATATTTAACAATGGATATGAAACAATAGAGTTGGAAGACTTGCAAATGGAGTGGAAAGACTTGCACATATTTAATAATTATAAAACAATGGAGTGGGAAGAGTTGCATCTTATATTTTCTCTATAAAATGTATCAAAAGAAAATATCATTTGGGAACAAAGAAAATAATATCAAACAAAACCATTGTTTCTAGTTGTATTAGCAAGGAGAAAGGAAATTTCTGACAACGTATTATACTACCTTTCGTTTTGACAACGTATGTATGCTTGAAAACTTCAGTCGAATATGTGAACTATTTTAAAAACTATAATGTCATGAAAATTCTAAATATCGGGAGATAAGTGCTATGTGAAGCAACGTGCTACGTATGTGTGAGCCACCTCTTGAACCAATGGGGCAAAGTTTTATACGTACAGGAGCCACATCTTGAATCCGTATGAACCACATCTATAATCCTTATGTTTTGCAGATCGATCTAATCTAATTAGTATATGATATGTGTTCTGATATTATGCATTTTGTATGGCTCAAAGGAGAAAAATCTTGTTATGTGTATCAGTTTATGTTTTGAAACCCGTTTTGAAATTTGTATACGTATATGTTTTTGGCATATTCGATTGGCCCATGCTTGCTGAGTGTCAACTAAAACACTCACCCATTACATCTCCTCCCCAGAAAAAGTAAGACAGATACCCAAGAAGAAGACCAATACTAGTTTTGGTGATGATGATTATGCAGCTGAGAAAAAATGAGTTTAAAAAATATGTTTCAATTGTTGAGAAATCAAAGGATAAATCTCGAGGTTTCTAATGGGGTGAAAATTACGATTAAAAATTCTGTCAAGCCGGATCTCAAAATTTGGTACAGGGCTTTTAATGAGCATGATATGAGGATCATATACCCAGAATGAATTTGAAAATTGTGTTCGAATTTGAGAGAACAAGAAGCTCGAAGTTTTCACAATTTTAGGGTTCTAGAGCGTGAACTTCGATTCAAAATTGAGCATGTTCCATTGTTTGTGAGAAATATCTGATAGAGGGCTATTATTTCCCATATAATGGAGAGTAATATCCCGAAATTAGTTTGATTTTGGTGTTCGAATATGTGAAGAAATCAAAGCCCTAGGGTTCTTGAAAGGCTCACTTCGATTCAAAAATCCATACTCGTATGCTGGTTGTGATTCAACTTTGATAGAGGGTTTTGGTTGATCATGGTATAAGGATCAGTAACCCAGATTTAATTTGAATTTTATATTCGGATTATAGAAAAATCGAGGATCAAATTTTGGAATAGTTAGGGTTCTAGGGAATTGAATTCGATCCGAAACAAGTCATCTTACCTCGTTTGTGAGTAGATAAAAGAATAGGGCTTTGGGTCGGCGTATCACATAGATTAAAAACCCAGATTGAATTTTGAAATGGTATTCGGATTATTGAAGAATCCAATTTGAAAAATTCACAAATTTAGGGTTCTTCTAGTCTCGGCTTTGACCGATCAATTAGCCATCTGCCGGTGGTTCCCAACTGATTTTTAGATTTTAATCAGTTGGTCTATTGGATCCGGGATTTATATTCTGGTTAATTTGTATCAACCAGAAATCTTTTCCCAGCGGGATTATAGAACCTGGTTTAGCTCTGATACCACTTTAATTTCACGCCTCGAGACCGGGATCGATAACACCGGCGTTGAATTCAAATATACAATTCGAAGACAACAAGCCTCGTAGTACAAAAATTAAAATATAATCAGTCTTTTATTCCATAAGCATAAATGTTTTACAATTGAAAATAAAATCATAACTTAAATCTTAATAGAGTTCAGCAAAAGCGTAATTATGTAAAATCTTGAAATCTTTGCAGTAGATCACCAACCCCAAAAGTTGTGTTGTTGTTCTTCTTCGATATATGTCTCACTTTTATCTGGGGAGGGGATGTAATGGATGAGTATTTGGGTATGCCAAAAACATATACTTATACAAATTTTGAAACAGGTATCAAAACATAAACTGATATGAATTAATGCACATAGCAGATTTTGCTCCTTTGAGCCATACAAAATGCATCATATCAGAACACATATCATATACTAATTAGATTAGATCGATCTGCAAAACATAAGGATTATAGAGGTGGCTCATACGGATTCAAGAGGTGGCTCCCGTACGTATAGCACTTTGCCCCATTGGTTCAAGAGGTGGCTCATAGTACGTAGCACGTTGCTTTGCATAGCACTTATCTCCCGATATTCAGAATTTTCATGACATCATAGTTTTAAAATAGTTCACATATTCGACTGAATTTTTCAAGCATGCATATGTTGTCAAAACGAAAGGGTAATATAACAAAAACCCACTTACCGATTATGTAGGTTGCAAAAAGGCTTCAAAATCTTCCTTTTTCCTTGCTAATATAAATAGAAATAATGGTTTTGTATGATAGTATTTTCTTTGTTCTAAAAGCGTTTTTGCAACCTACATAATCAGTTAGCGGGATTTTTGTGTATTATCCTTTCGTTTACAAAACATATGTATGCTTGAAAAATTCAGTCGAATATGTGAACTAATTTAAAAACTATGATGTCATGAAAATTCTGAATATCGGGAGATACGTGTTATGCGAAGCAATGTGCTACGTAGGTGTGAGCCACCTCTTGAACCAATGGGGCAAAGTGCTATACGTACGGGAGCCACCTCTTGAATACGTATGAGCCACCTCTATAATCCTTATGTTTTGCAGATCGATCTAATCTAATTAGTATATGATATGTGTTCTGATATGATGCATTTTGTATGGCTCAAAATGAGCAAAATATGTTGTGTATTAATTCATATCAGTTTACGTTTTGATACCTGTTTTGAAATTTGTATAAGTATATGTTTTTGGCATATTCGACTGCCCCCCGCATGCTGAGTATTTTCCCAAATACTCACCCCTCGGGATGGCAACGGGGCGGGTTTGGGACGGATTTGGCCAATCCCAGGACCCGCCCCGCTACACATAAAACCCATACCCGCCCCGCCCCGCTTAGACCCGCCGGGTTCGCGGGTTTACCCGCCCCGCCCCGCAAACAATTTTTTTTTTATAAAAAAAAAAAAAATTGGTAGAAATTAATTTTGAAACACAAAAATTGAGTTTGGAGATTGAATTTAATGTTTTCCTCTAGTAAATATTTATAATAAGCATCGTAAAACTATCTTTAAACTATCAAATATTTATTATTTAGTTTTTATTCCATTCAAAATGTTCAACTTCTTTACCATAAACACATGAATTTTGATATGAAATTAAACAATAACACATTATTGTACAATCAAAGAAGTGAAATGTATATTCAATATTAATTTTTTTTAAAAATAAAATAAAAAATGCATAGCGGGGCGGGTGCGGGGCGGGTTTGGCCAATCCCAGGACCCGCCCCGCCCCGCTTCCAAACCCGGTTGAAGCGGGTTTGGACCCGCCCCGGCGGGTCGGGTTCAATACGGGTCCGGGTTTGGACCCGCCCCATTGCCATCCCTACTCACCCTTACATTCCCTCCCCAGATAAATGTGAGACAGATGCCGAAGAAGACGAACAACAACACAACTTTTGGGGTTGGTGATTTACGGCAAAGATTTCAAGATTTTACATAATTACGCTTCCTCTAAACTCTATTACGATTTAAGTAATGATTTTATTTTCACTTGTAAAACATTTATGTTTATGGAATCTAAGACTGGTTATATTTTAATTTCTGTACTACGAGGCTTGTTGTCTTCGAATTTTATATTTGAATTCAACGTCGGTGTTATTGAGCCCGATCTCGGGGCGTGACATTAAAGTGGTATCAGTGCTAAACCAGGTTCCATAATCCCGCTGGGAAAAGATTTCTGGTTGATACAACTTAACCGGAATATGAATCCCGGATCCAATAGACCAACTGATTAAAATCTAAAATTCAGTTGGGAACCACCGGTAGATGGCTAATTGATCGGTCAAAGCCGAGCTTTGAAGAACCCCAAATTTTGTGAATTTTTCAATCGATTCCTCAATAATCTGAACACCATTTCAAAATTCAATCTGGGTTTTTAATCTATGTGATACGCCGATCCGAAGCCCTATTCTTTTATCTACTCACAAACAAGGTAAGATGACTTCAGATCGAATTCAATTCCCTAGAACCCTAACTATTCCAAAATTTTGATCCTCGATTTTTCTATAATCCGAATATAAAATTCAAGTTAAATCTGAGTTACTGATCCTTATACCATGATCGACCAAAACCCTCTATCAAAGTTGAATCACAACCAGCGTACGAGTATGGATTTTTGAATCAAAGTGAGCCTTTCAAGAACCCTAGAGCTTCAAGTTCTTCACATATTCGAACGTCAAAATCAAATTAATTTCGGGATATTACTCTCTATTATATGGGAAATAATAGCCCTCTATCAGATCTTTCTCACAAACAAGGGAAGATGCTCAATTTTGAATCGAAGTTCACGCTCTAGAACCCTAAAATTGCGAAAACTTCGAGCATGTTTTCCTCTCAAATTCAAACACCATTTTCAAATTCATTCTGGGTATATGATCCTCATATCACGCTCATTAAAAGCCATGTACCAATTTTGAGATCAGCTTGACAGAATTTTTAATCGTAATTTTCATCCCATTAGAAACCTCGAGATTTATCCTTTGATTTCTCAACAATTGAAACATATTTTTCTTCAATTCCACCAAGATTATGACAATTCATGTTCCGGTTTATTTAAATTTTTGGTTAATAAGAATAAACTAAAATTTTAGATATTAGTGTTATATGTTTCTTCAAAAATTTCTTTTAGCTTATTCTCTCCACAACCTTATTTTAAACTCATTTTTCGTTGACAAACCTATATGATGACCATATAATTTCCCTTGTAAGAATGACCTTTGCAAATCGACAATCTTTATGAACATAAATTTAGAGGAGTGTAATTTATAACTGCAATATTAGTGGTGTGGAACCTTTATTTCTTTTATATAATTATCATTACAAACTAAAATTTTATTCAAATTAAAATATTACATATCTGATCCACATTACAAAAAGAAATAAACTCATAATAAATAATATTATATATCCAAACGACATCACCAACATACATAAAAACACAATAAACTGCAAAATAAAATACAACAGTAGAAACGTTGGGATTTCTTCAGACATATCTCGAAGCGTGCCCACGTTCAGATGAACCACCCCTGCTTCTAGCCAAACTTTAGACTATAAGTCCAGTTCCAATAGTAACCACCGGAACCAAACGCCAAGGGAATTTGCACTTACCAAAATAAGCTTAAAAATGCCCAAATGGATGATTTGAAGTGCAAATTACAATTTGAATTCAAGCCTTTATTTATAGGAAAACTTGAGGCTTGGAATGATGAATTTCTTGATGTGTGAGAGTTTATAAAATTACTTTTGGACCAAACTTACGTATATTCTCAAGCCCCCACCTCTATAGAATGTTTCCAACTTGTTTAACCTTAAACATAATTATCATTGCGCTTCTATACAACGATTTTAGAATATGCAAATTTGTAGGATATGACTGGACGACCACCCCGTAACAATCGTAACCCACGATACATATTCCCATGCAATAAAGATAATGAAGCAGGTGGAAGCCAAGATCCACCCAAACACCAAGAACGGGTTTAAGTCGTGAAGATTTCATGGCCATGGCTACCATCTTGGCCATTAAACTTCAAGGGTTTGTTAACCCAATTGCCAACCAGACAAAACCACAACCTCAACCACAAGGGATAAAGTACCATTACTAGTCTTTCCGTAAGAATCAAGTGACAACGTTCGACTGCAACTCAAATCCAGAAGTGGCTCAGCACTGGCTGAAAGAAGTAGAAAAGCATCATAGACTACTGGAAGTGCCTCAAGAGATCAAAATGGAAGTTACATCACCATTTCTTGTTGATGATGCAAATAAGTTGTGGGATACTGTGTTGCACTCTATGGAAGAGATTGGACCAATCACTTGGCAAAGGTTCCGAATCGCATTTTTGAAACAATACTTCCCAGCAGCCGTTGAACTCCAGAAGTTGGAAGAATTTGATAACCTGATACAAACTCCAGGATGACAGTGGTAGAGTATTCTTCAAAATTCTATTCCCTAGGGACTTATGACCCAACCATTATGGCAGACTAGGACCTAAAGCTGCACCGTTTCAAGAACGGTCTGAACAATCAAATCCAATCAGTCGTAGCTGTATATGAGACCACCAACTTCAAGGACTTGATGGGAGCAGCCATCAGGGCTGAGACTGAAATTCATCAAGCGCAAACGACCTCTCCCTAATCACCCCTCTAACAATGGCCAGAAGTTCAAATGGCCAATCAGTTCAAAAATAAGCAAAGAGAACATACATCTACCCCGAACAACAAAGAAGTCCCAAAGTGCCCAATTTGTAATCTTTCACATACTGGGGAATGTCGCAGACAGAGTGGTGCTTGCCTCCGATGTGGGAAGTTATTGTGGATAGCCCTGAGACTGAGAAATAGGGACTGGTGCAGGCAATGTCGCCCCTCCAAACAAATCCAATGCTAGGGTGTTTGCCATGACACAGAATGAGTCGGATAATGCCAATGATGTTGTGGCAAGTACTGTTTTAATCAACAAATTGCCTGCTTTATGTGTTGTTTGATTGTGGTGCCACACACTCGTTTATGTTTAAGAGGTTAGCTAAGAAGTTAAAACTTATTCCTGACATACTTAGTGAACCATATAGAGTAGCAACTCCTGCTATCAAAACCTTGGAAACACATAGTGTTCATCGAGGCTGCAACATTAGTATAAGTGATAAAAAGTTCAACACCGATCTGATTCAACTCAACATGGCGGAGTTTGATTCTATCCTAGGAATGGATTGGTTAGCTAAATACCACGCCTTAGTTGATTGCCATAATAAGAATGTCAAACTACGAGCTCTAGATCAAGAAGAAATCTTATATCATGGCAATACAAAAGAGCGTAAATTTCTCTTATTTGCATCACAAACTTGAAAAGCCGTGAAAAGCGGTGAGAGAATTTACCTAGCAATGATAAGCGAAGTCAAGGAAGGAGCTGACCTCAGATTAGAAGATATTTCGGTAGCACAAGAATTTCCGGATGTTTTTCCTGATGATCTGCCATGATCAGTCCCAGATCGTGAAATAGAGTTTGAGATTAACTTGGTGACAGGTGCTCCATCAATTTTGAAGGCACCATACCAAATGGCTCCAGCTGAATTGAAAGAGCTAAAAGAACAACTTCAAGAGCTCTTGGAAAAGAAGCACATCAGACTAAGTGCATCTCTATGGGGAGCTTCAGTACTATTTGTAAAGAATAAAGACGGGAGTATGAGATTGTGTATCGATTATAGAGAACTGAATAAGATCACAATCAAGAATAAATATCCTCTCCCAAGGATAGATGACCTCTTTGACCAATCAAGTGAGCTAAGGTCTTTTCTAAACTTGATCTAAGGTCAGGCTATCATTAACTCAAGATTAAGGCATGAGATATTCCAAAGACAACCTTTCTGTTGGAATCGAAGAGGGGGGGGGGGGGGGGGGTGAATGAGATTCCTTGGCTACTTTAGCTTTTTAAAATGAGTTTGCAAAATAAAAGAGTTTGCGCTTACGGAAGGCTTAAGTCAATCGATAAATAAAAGAAATGAAGAAGTAAATAAATAAATAAATGCGTAATGTAATAATGCGGTAAATGACAAGGATATTTGTTATAGAAGTTTGGCGATGAATCGACTACGTCTCCTCTTCCCGGTTAGATAACCTCCAACCGAGGTTCCACTAGAACAAATGATCTTGGCCTTGAGGGCTCCAAGTTAGCTACAACACACTCTTCCCGAGTACACAAAGCTCTTCACGAGCACAATACTCTTCACGAGTACACAAAGCTCTTCACGAGCTACCAACACTCTTCACGAGTCTTCTTGGCCTTAAGGGCTCCAAGGATAGCCACAACACATGCTCCAACTATACTTGTTGATGACTTTACAATTTCCAACTTGCTTTGGTGTTGGAGGACCTTACAACAACTCAACAAACACCTTCACGGTGTACCAACATGAAGAAAACAAGACTCTAACAAAAAGAATGAATTACAAACTCCAATACAACAACAATGTATGGAGATTGCAATGCTATTTGAATTTTGACTTAGCAAAGCTTTGTAGAAGTTTGTAGGCTTGTTTCTTATCTTCAAAATGCTCCAAAGCATCAATATTTATAGTGTAGGAGGCCCTCAAGGCTCCTACTAGCCGTTGCTACACATAAGGCTAAAATCACTCCTGCATCGCCTCGGACATCGCCTCAGGCGATCACCATCGCCGCACCCCAACGGTCAGCAGAAATCACACATTGCCTCAGGCGATGGGTCGATCGCCTCAGGCGATCAATTGCAAAAATTAATGACGTAGCCTCAGCAGCTCAAAATCTTCCATCGCTTCAGGCAAAGTCCACATCGCCTCAGGCGTTCATCGCATCACCTCAGGCGATCATGCCATCGCCTATGGCGAACTCCCCCTGGGCGTGAGCCTCGGTGTCGCCTCTGTCGATGTGCGTGGCGATGTTGCTCCTGGCTGCCATCGCCTGGGGCGATCCATCCCACATTTTGCACATTCGGTTTTCTTCAATTAATTCTCTTTTTAATCAATTAATATGCACACTAAGTAGACACATTAGTCTTACAAACACAATGTTTGTTGATCATCAAAACTAAAAAATAAACCGGAGATAAATTAAAGCATTAAACACAACCATGCGTTTAAGGCTCAACACTTTCGAACAAGATATGGACATTACGAGTTCACAATGATGCCATTTGGATTGACGAATGCTCCAGTCGTATTCATGGATTTGATGAACCGAGTAGTCAAGCCATTCTTAGACAAGTTTGTGGTAGTATTCATCGATGACACTGGTCTATTCACCGAGTAAACAGAAACGCGAGGAACATCTTTGACTTAGCAAAGCTTTGTAGAAGTTTGTAGGCTTGTTTCTTATCTTCAAAATGCTCCAAAGCATCAATATTTATAGTGTAGGAGGCCCCCAAGGCTCCTACTAGCCGTTGCTACACATAAGGCTGAAATCACTCCTGCATCGCCTCGGACATCGCCTCAGGCGATCACCATCGTCGCGCCCCAACGGTCAGCAGAAATCACGCATCGCCTCAGGCGATGGGTCAATCGCCTCAGGCGATCAATTGCACAAATTAATGACGTAGCCTCAGCAGCTCAAAATCTTCCATCGCTTCAGGCAAAGTCCACATCGCCTCAGGCGTTCATCGCATCGCCTCAGACGATCATGCCATCGCCTCGGGCGAACTCCCCCTGCGCGCGAGCCTCGGCGTCACCTCTGTCGATGTGCGTGGCGATGTTGCTCCTGGCTGCCATCGCCTGGGGCGATCCATCCCACATTTTGCACATTCGATTTTCTTCAATTAATTCTCTTTTTAATCAATTAATATGCACACTAAGTAGACACATTAGTATTACAAACACAAGTTTTGTTGATCATCAAAACTAAAAAATAAACCGGAGATAAATTAAAGCATTAAACACAACCATGCGTTTAAGGCTTAACACTTTCGAACAAGATATGGGCATTACGAGTTCACAGTGATGCCATTTGGATTGACGAATGCTCCAGTCGTATTCATGGATTTGATGAACCGAGTAGTCAAGCCATTCTTAGACAAGTTCGTGGTAGTATTCATCGAGACACTGGTCTATTCACCGAGTAAACAGAAACGCGAGGAACATCTTTGTCTTACTCTACAGACCTTAAGGGAAAAAGAACCCTTTACCAAATTCAACATACGAATTTTGGTTGGACAACATTGCATAGGGCATATCATCAGATCCTAAGAAAGTGGAAGCGATTATGGACTGGCCAAGACCAAAGACTGTTATAGAGATTCGAAGTTTCTTAGGGCTAGCTGGCTATTATCGAAAATTTGTTGAAGGATTTTCCTCGATAGCTATACCCCTTACAAAGCTCACAAAAAATGTGATATCCGAAAATAATTGCGTTAATCCGTAACGGATTTTAATTGCGGTAATTATGAGATAATTATGGTGTTAAGACTCCCGATGATTATAATCCGGTATCGGGGTTGTTGGATCCAAGGGTTGAGATTTATTCTCATTTGAGGCGATAAACCTTGGAATTGTGTTAGTAGTGGGATCTGGAGTCTGGGGAGTTTTGAATTGAGGTTTGTGATGTAATTGAGTGAGTGTGAGATAATTATTGAACACGCGTGATTTTCAATGAGCCAGGATGCGATTATTTGAGACTCGGGTTTTTGGAGCCTTGGTACGATATATACCAAATGGACTCGGTGATCCCCCATTCTCCACTCTCTACTTCACGCCTCTCTCCCTCCTCCCTTTCCCCTTTCTCCTATCTTTTCTTCCTTGGAGAAGAATCGACCAAGGTTCGATTTCGGAGCGAGATTTCTTGAAGATAATTGGTTAATATTCTTCCCCGCGCTTTTATCCTTGTATTGGTAGTCTTTTATGGTATTTGGTTGAGCATGTAAATGGGATTGAGTTTTTGATTTTTAAAGATGTTTGGGTTGTTGTGTTTAAGGAGTATTTTTGGTGTTTTTGTTGAGGATTTATGATGTCTTAGGTGTTGGGATTGTTATTCTGGTGGTTCTAGCATGAAAAACACCATTTTTGGGCTGGTACAGAGCTCACCGATCGATCGGCGCTCAAGGGGACGCCGATCGATCGAGGGACGTTGGGAAAAATTTGACGAAGATGAACGGTACACTCGATCGATCGAGCAAAGCTACCGATCGATCGCAGGAGTTGGGCGATCGATCGAGTAGTCTCGCCGATCGATCGCGCGCGAGTAAAAAGTGTTGCAGAAATTTCTGTGGCTCTCGATCGATCGAGAGGCCGAGTTTATTGAAAATATTGGTTTGTTGTGGAACTGACGCATGCTTCGCCCGAGTCTTTTAAATGATTAATCATCATGATTTGATGATGTATTTGGAGGTTGAATACGTGCTTGGGTATGTGATTGTGTGCACGTAATTAATTGTGAGTTATTAACTGTGTTTAGCGAATAATTCACTGGATCTCGGGGTAAATGCAAGATTGACTCTTGCTATTGGGTTATAAGGTACGTATAACATACGAGCATAGTTTTATATATTATTGTCCTTGTTGAATGAGTAATATATTATTGTTGCAGTGAGTTGGCATTGTTGAGAATTATGTGATGCAGCTATTTAGCGAGCAATGGTTGGGATGTTGTCGCTGTTGAGCGAGCATCGGTTATGATACCGCCGCTGTTGAGTGTGCGAAAGGTTGGCATACCGCCGCTGTTGAGCGAGCAATGTGATACGATGTAATAGAACTGTGAAATCATTGTTGAGATATATGTGATATCTGTAAATCATTAGTGTAATGATTTAATTATATTCGATTATGGAATTGACGGTTTGAGTATGAGTAAAGTTAATCAATGTAATGATTAACTGATTTTGGGAATTTGATGGTTTTGGCTATTGTGAGAACATGAACAACATGGGGGATCCCATATGATGACGATACTATACATGGAATACCTTTTAAATTTACAGCTTTATATTCTGTAAATTATGAATTGTGATTTTGCTGTTATTGAGATGATGTTATTGGTATGCTCACCCCGTGTTGATGTTGTTTCTGTTGGGACAGGTAAAACATGTACATCATTCGCTCTAGAGTTGAGTTCGAGTTGTTGATTGAAAATGCTCACGGGGCTGAGGTACCAATGTTGGTATTGGCAATAGATACACAATTACATATTCAATGCTCGCCTGTGAGCATTCTTATGTGTATATGGATTGTATAAGGTTTTGAGATTTCTCTTTTCAGTTATGATTTGCATGCATTTAATTAATGGGCATTGCATAATGAATTGAGAGCATGTTAGTGTATTATGAGGTGTATGCTTATGCTAGTTGAGTTGCATTTGGGAATTGAACATTAAGTGCATTAATGTCAAAAATTTTATAGATGACATATACGATGATTCCCTAATGTTATAAAAACATGCATCATTATTTGTGATAATACATTAATAGCTGGTTGAGGTAGCGAGGGACTTACATTAGTGGTATCGGAGCAGTGTTTTGCTCTTTTGGGCGGTTGAGGCCTAGGGATGTGTTGATAGAAATGAGTAGCACATAGTTTATGCATGACTGTAGTTAGTGTTGTGCGACACAACTATTTTGCTTATGTGCATAATATGACACGTGGTCATAAGCGATATATGTTGTTTCTAACCATTGTGGTTGCAGGATCTATGGAATACGAAGAGAATGGTATTGGTGGAAATGATTTGCACTTTATGTAATAAGTGCTAATAAATCTGTTTTTTTAGGAAAATTAGGGAATGAGAAACATGATGAACTGTCTGAGAACAGAAAATGGTAGACAATGTGGTGTGTTCAATAGGTGACGGCAGATGATGTGATGACCAGGTATGGTTGCATTATGATTATGAGAATGCAGGTATATGTGAAGGTGCACAGGCATTGAGAGTGCTTTGTTATCGCGATACATAAATGCTTAATATTGTTGTTGTGCATGTGAATGTATTGCAATTATTGTACTGCTACGAGTATCGATTAGCGATGGATCAGAATATTTGCCGTTGTCTTATCAAGCGATGAATCAGGGTATTTGCCGTTGTCATATCGTAGCGCGGGTTGCTGATATATCGAAGTGAGGGATATCATTGAGCTGTTGATAATTCGAAGCGAGGGATATTATTGAGCCGCTGATATAACGTAGTAGGACTTGTGAATTGTTGTATTAATTGTGCATATTGAGATCATTGTATTGATGCAGGTATATTGAGCAGTGATGGATCAGGATATTTGCCACTGTCATATTGTAGCGTGAGTCGCTAGTATGTCGAAGCGAGGTATATCATTGAGCCGCTATGGTACATGATATTTGCCACTGTCTTATCGAGCGTTGAATCAAGGTATTTGCCAATGTCATATTGTAGCGTGGGTCGCTGATATGTCGAAGCGAGTGTATCATTGAGCCGCTGATAATTCAAAGTGAGGGATATTATGTTAATGTCGTTGTCATGTCAAAGCGATGAGTTTAGGAACAAAGCGCTACATGTTATGTGAGTCACCTCTTGAGTCGGAAAGGAACAAAGTGCTACATACATGTGAGTCACCTCTTGAGTCCATGATTATGCCGATGTATACGTAGCGATGGTTTATGCCGTTGTATACGTAGGGATGGTTTATGTCATTGTATACATAGCGATGGATTATGTCGATGTATACGTAGCGATGGTTTATGCATGGATTATGACGTTGTATACGTAGCGATAGTTTATGTCGCTGTATACATAGCGATGGTTTATGCCGTTGTATAAGTACCGACTGTTTATGCCACTGTACACGTAGCGATGGATTATGCCGATGTATAGGTAGCTGTCAGGATCGATTCCGGGGGGGGGTTGCCATTCCACACCCGAGTTCAACCAACTTGAGCTTCAATAGCTCGTGTTCTTGAATTAATGCACCGAGAGATTATATCGAGTTCGATTACAAAATCGAGCAGAAGACACTCGACATAACCCGCTCTAAAACCGATTAAACATTTGAAAGGCATTTTAAAGATATGCAATTAAAATAAATAAACAAGCATTTGTTTATGGAAGTTCGAAGGTGATGTAATCCTTCTACGTCTCCCCTTCTTCCACCTCATGGAAGGATTCCACTAGAAGACTTTGATTTATACAATCCCGATCCAGTTGGGAATGCTCCATCCAACTAGAACTCCTAGCAACTCAACTATGTATGTTCTTTAATGTCTCACATACAAAAGCCTCTCATCGGTTGTGATAAATCATTAACCGTTACAATGATATTCACTCATCTATTAAGCTCTCATATACAATGAATATAGTGAATATATATGGCACAAATGATCTCTAACTAGATCTGATATAGCAAGGTAAGTGGTGCCAAAGGTTTGGGGAGTGCTCTTCATTTAGCAACTTTTGTCTTTGAAGTTCCCCAATTGAATCCCAATTGGGTTTGCTTTGGAAGGTTTGGATTGATCTTCAATCAGCTGTTATTGAGCTTCCAAATCATGTATATATAGCCCCAAGTAATGATATATACGTTAGACACAAGAATATGCCCGTTGGAAAAGGTTCTGCACCATTCCCGAGCTTGCAACAGTCATATTCTGGTTTCTGGGCTCTTTGTATTTCGGACCAGACTGGCCGGATCAGCTTGGACAGATCACTCTGGCCGGATCATCTTGGACAGCTCAGTCTGGTCTGGACAGCTCAGTCTGGTCTAGATCAGTCTAGGCAGATCAGTCTGGACAATCAGCTTGATACAAATCAGATTGATAAACTTGCTTTTCTGATCTGTTGTCTGTAACTCTTGATTCTTTGATTTCTGGGCAAAGTGATCTACATGAAAGTTGTAGCCCTTTCTCTTAGCTTTCCACGGAATCAAGAATCGCTTGATTTCGAGTTCGTATGAGAGAGTTATGTGAAGCGAAAAATCCCTTACCGCAAGCACACGGTAGTCAAGTTTTAGTATAGAAAGATGTCGAACCCACAGAGATTGATTAAATAGTTAAATCTAAGTACTGAATTAAAATAATCTTTGCTTTATTTAGAGAATCGAATAGTTGAGTGTTATGCGAATAATAAAAATTAATTAACTAACGATGATCAAATACTGAGTTGAAAAGAAATCAGTTGGAGACGAATCTAGGAGTACGATTTCACTTGTTCATCCACTACACTTATCATTCCTTGATTTCCATGTTATGGATTTCATAGTTTACTAGCCGAGAATTCTTATTTGTTTCTACTCCCCCTCCCGGGTGTTAAGCAGAATTAATTATCTAACATTAATCTTGATATCCCTATCTAAGATTAATTATCAAACAATTGTAAAAGCGCAGTAATTCCTTTGACGACTTCTATGGAGTTATAGGCCTTCCGAACAATATAACTACCACGATACGAATTCCTTCTTTCCTATTCACAACCCCCTCTCCCGAGTGATAGATCACGAATATGGAATCATTCAATCCATGGCCAGTAGATTAAAAGCATTAGGAACAGGAAAACATAAATAAACCATACGGAAATCCAAATAAACTTCAATCAATTCATAATAAGCGTAGTTTCAAAACAAGCTACACCGTCTCCTAGAAAATAAAATTAGCTCATGCTAGAAGTATTTAAACACATAGACATGTTTAAATAACCCATAAAAATTGCTAAAAGTTTAGAGATACAAAACGAATCGGACGCTATTCTTCGATCTCCGATGAACGCCGCCGTCTCGTGATGAATTCTCTCCTTTTTGCTCCGAGCCGTCGTCGTTATTCTTCTCCGTCCTTCAACCCTAGCCTCCTTCTCTCCAAGAATATGTCTAAGTCTGAATATCCCTCGAAAATCCTCCTCCAAAACCTTTTAAAAGTCCCGTGCATCAAATAAGGGAAGTCTCCAAAATTACCAAAATTCCATTGGCGTAATTACGCCTCCGAAGTGGCGTAATTACGCATGTCGATGTGTCAAAAGAACTGGCTTCCCGCGTGACTGGCGTAATTACGCTTGAAAAACGGCGTCTTTACGCCTGAACAAAATCTCAAAAGCCGTGGGTTAGGCGTAGCTACGCCTGACTGAGGCGTCTTTACGCCTAATAAAATCGTTTAAAAGCTCAAATGTCGTAAGCTAGGCGTAGTTACGCCTCAAAGTAGGCGTCTTTACGCCTATTTCCATGATTGAAAGTGTAGATTTTTGGCTTCAATTCATCCGTTCTTTCCGTCATTTGCACCCTTTTAGTCCACAAAACATGTAATTACCTGGATTCCTGCAAAACAACACAGAACAAAACCAAAAGCGTAATTCTGATCGAAAACTAACACTAAACCATGCAAAATAAGAAGAAATATAAGTGTATAAAATACACTTATCATTATGCTTGAAATACGAGGCGATGCTCTTGCTGTCTGTTTGCTGGATGCAGCAGCACATGACGTGACTTTCAGAAGCTTTTTGGCCATCTTAATGTCTGATTCAGTCTTTGACTTCCAAATATGACTTGTAGAACTTTGTCTTATCTTTCCAATCCATACTGAATCATCTCGTTCCGATAAGCGAGCTGAGAGTTATGGCCAACATACTGACAGTTGCTTGCTGTAACATCTTGCTGTTTCTTCGCAGTACAGCTCGATCTTGCAGACGTCTTTTCTCCTTGATAACATTCGAACTAGCCGATCTGTTGTGAAATATGACTTTTAGTATTTTGAGTTGGCTGTTCAATCTCTTTAGAAGCACGCCATTTTGATATCAGATCTATTAGATATGATCGAAACAATCCGCTCTGCCAGGATTTCAGACTTGGTCCAGCTTGATATTTTCAAGCTACTTCTTTGTAATTCATCAAGCTCTTAATTATGATCTATGAACTGCACACTTGATGAAATATGTTAGCAACACAATAACAAGTTTTGTTAACATCAAAACCAAGATTATTCGGGTTTCCAAAACCCAACAGTAGCGATGATTTATGCCGTTGTAAACGTAGCGATGGTTTATGCCGCCAAATACGTAGCGATGGTTTATGCCGCTGTATACATAGCGATGGATTGTGCCGCTATATATGTAGCGATGGTTTATACCGCTGTATACGTAGCGATGGTTTATGACGTTGTATATGTAGCGATGGGTTATGCCGCTGTGTACGTAGCAAGGGATGGTACCGCCGTCGGACGATGATTATAGATGTGCCGCTATTATGTTAAAGATAAATAATATTATATTGCTACTGTGTTGGCATTAAATGTGGATGTCAAGTGTTGACATGTACCGTCACTAGTTGACGATGATGTTATGAATGTCACATGTTGATATGTACCGTCACGAGTTGACGATGAAATGTGGATATCATGTGTTGATATGTACCGTCACGAATTGACGATGATGTTATGAATGTCACGTGTTGACATGTACCGTCACGAGTTGACGATGATATTGTGGATGTCATGCGTTGACATGTACCATCACAAGTTAACGAGGATGTTATGAATGTCACGTGTTGACATGTGCTGTCATGCGTTGACATGTATCGTCACAAGTTAACTAGGATGTTATGAATGTCACGTGTTGACATGTGCCGTCATGAGTTGACGAGGTATGTTACATCATACGGTATGGCGGGCGAGGATTGACTTGTGCCACCATTGCGATGAATAATACGTATATAGATGTACATATTAAACCGTATGATTTGAGTGACAATGGTTGGCACAAGGTAGTGTGTGCGTCTCAGGTTGACGAGATCATTATGCCGAGCAGGTTTTCTCGATGGATAAATAGTTGTGCCGTGCATATAAGTGTATTGCAGCACGTTTGTTGTAAACATGTTACGAGTAGTGTTACCTTTGGGTATACTTGTTGAGTTGGCTACGGCCAAGCAACTTGTAGTATATGCAGTTGTCGAGGGAACTACATACATATGTCGACGTGGTGTGTGGTGGACATGATCGCACATGCACATGAGAATGTGAAATAGATCCTAACGTGTTAGGATTGAATTGTGATTGAGTAAGGACAGTGAAATGTTCCTTGCGTGTCGATATTAGAGAAATATTGGATGATGATCCACTTCTCTAATTGATGGGGTGGTATTGTATACCAGGGTTGAACGTATGACACATTGGTAGGTTTCGTATAAACCTAAGGAGACGGCGATTTGCTAGCCAGGTAACGTGCTTTATTGTTGCAGTAATATAGTGAGCTTGATGTAGCAATTATACTGCTTGTCGGAACCAAGTATGGTAAATCGTATGACGATACGATGAGGGGCTATAGTGGACTCGTGTAGTCACTATGATGCATTTTGAGTTGAGGCAGGAGATACCTTACGATGGCGTTCATACATTAAATGTGTAGAACGACTTGTGCTGTGACAGCTCAATTTTGTTGAGAGTACCAACGTGAGTGTCCACAAGTCATTGTCCGCTCTAATTGAGAATTCTTGCATTAAGGATGTGATGGTGAGACGTAACCGGGCTTGTGGGATATAGTTAGTGTTGTAACACCATTGTAGCAATTGTATCTCTTGGAGAGATTTAGCATAATACTGTTGTGGAGACAGTTGATATCGGTTGCGGGTTGATTATGAATCAACTATGGTAAGCATTACTGGTGGTGGACCGGGTAATGGCTTTATGTTATTTGTGACACGTACGAGGATACATCCCTAGTTAGATGATTGAAAGTATCCGAGTACCTTATATTAGTACGTAATTGTTGGAGTTGTATACGTCGTGTATACAAGTTTGAGAATGATTGGTGATAGTGGCATGGATACACTATACCGAACCAGTTGTGTATTTGTTGGTTTAGGGATACATTTAGTATAAATGTATCTAAATTGTCCGAACGATGGTTCGAGATTGGAGAGTCATGGGAGCATGAAATTTTTCTTATGAGGAAAGAAGTATTGCTATACCTATTGGGAATCTTTGAAAGATTCGATGAGTCGGTACGCGTGGTGTCGGTATTGAATTCACACCATTAGTCATGGTTTGTCAATCATTATTCCCTCTAGTGGAAATAACTGAGTGATTGACAATCATGTATGGGATTGTGAGTATTATTGGGAGGTACCCAAGTCGAATTGCATTGAGTATGCATGTGGTATTTTTGGCGCTCGGACATATATATCATTGTGTATATATGAATGCCAACATTTTTATGCCTGATGAGCAACAGATTGATGTGTTTAAATTGGTAAATCTCTGGTAAGAGATTGAGGTATCCTTGAGATTGGTAACCTCGGTGGGACAATTTATTCTGAGGAATAAATTGTGAGGTTTGATTGACTCTCTTTCGAGAAGGGGTTTTTTGTACTTTTGGGCTAAGAAAGTGCGTTATTAACAAATTCGATATTGTCCTGGTATTATAATTGTTGATTCTAAGGATAATACAAGGGACGACCAGGATTCGAATTTGTTTGGTGTCGTTGTCGGCACATGTTGTAAGAATGCAATTGATTTTCCTGCATGTCCTCTATGAGATTTTGAGACTCTGAAGAGTTTTCGATAGTGTATTCGAACATGTGATTCCTTGGAACACGTTGATGTTGCCATCTATGGAGATGTGTTTTTGTGTTGATCGGTGGCCGTGAGTTGTCCGATCCGAATTGCAAGTGGTGCAACTAATCCTTTGATGGAGAAGGAATTGGAGAATGGGAACCGAGTTTAGTGTGAGTATATTGTGGTATATTGGTAGTTTCCTTCGTAGTGATGTGCATTTGGCATCGTAGATCAGTGGTAAAGATGTCATTGAGATGATATCTATGTTGAAATCAGGAATGATTCGAGTAGTTAGCATTTAAGGTTGACCGACTGCTTCTGGGTGGTTAACATCGAGATATGTTAACATCTTTTTTAAGGTTGTGATGGTTTGGGAGGAGAACTCCATTCTAAAATGTGATGCGAGTCGATGTCCTCGCAGTTGGTGTGTCGTTCATGATGTGTTCATGATTCGATTCTGCGCATTCGAATTGAATTACGAAGTCTCGGTGGTACTTGCGGTACGCGTGTACAAATTTCAAGGACGAAATTTTATTAGGATAAATATGATATCCGGAAATAATTGCTTTAATCCCGGAGTGATTATAATTCCTAATGTATTTTAATTATGGTATTTATGAGATAATTACGGTGTTAAGACTCCCGATGATTTTAATCCGGTATCAGGGTTGTTGGACCCAAGGGTTGAGGTTTATTTTCATTGAGGTGATAAACCTTGGAATTATGTTAGTATTGGGATCTGGAGTCCGAGGAGCTTTAAATTGAGGTTTGTGATGTAGTTGAGTGAGTGTGAGATCATTACTGAACACGCATGCTTTTTAATGAGTCATGGTGCGAGTATTGAGACTCGGATTTTTGGAGCCTTGGTACTATATACCAAGTGGACTCGGTGTTCCACCATTCTCCACTCTCTACTTCACGCCTCTCTCCCTCCTCACTTTCCCCTTTCTCCTATCTTTTCTTCCTTGGAGAAGAATCGACCAAGGTTCGATTTCGGAGCGAGATTTCTTGAAGATAATTGGGTAATATTCTTCCCCGCGCTTTTATCTTTGTATTGGTAGTCTTTTTATGGTATTTGGTTGAGCATGTAAATGGGATTTTTGATTTTTAAAGATTTTTGGGTTGCTGTGTTTAAGGAGTATTTGTGGCGTTTTTGTTGAGGATTTATGGTGTCTTAGGTGTTGGGATTGTTATTCTGGTGGTTCTAGCATGAAAAACGCCATTTTTGGGCTGGTGCAGAGCTCACCGATCGATCGGCGCTCAAGGGAGCACCGATCGATCGAGGGACGTTGGGCAAAATTTGACGAAGATGAACGGTACGCTCGATCGATCGAGCAAAGCTACCGATCGATCACGGACGTTGGGCGATCGATCGAGTAGTCTCGCCGATCGATCGCGCGCGAGTAAAAAGTGTTGAAAAATTTATGTGGCTCTCGGTCGATCGAGAGCTCTTGGCCGATCGATCGAGAGGCCGAGTTTATTGAAAAATATTGGTTTGTTGTGGAACTGACGCATGCTTCGCCCGAGTCTTTTAAATGATTAATCATCATGATTTGATGATGTATTTGGAGGTTGAATACGTGCTTGGGTATGTGATTGTGTGCACGTAATTAATTGTGAGTTATTAACTATGTTTAGCGAATAATTCACTGGATCTCGGGGCAAATGCAAGATTGACTCTTTCTATTGGGTTACAAGGTATGTCTAACATACGAGCATAGTTTTATATATTATTGTCCTTGTTGAATGAGTAATATATTATTGTTGCAGTGAGTTGGCATTGTTGAGAATTATGTGATGCAGCTATTTAGCTAGCAATGGTTGGGATGTTGTCGCTGTTGAGCGAGCATCGGTTATGATGCGGCCGCTGTTGAGTGTGCGAAAGGTTGGCATACCGCCGCTGTTGAGCGAGCAATGTGATACGATGTAATAGAACTGTGAAATCATTATTGAGATATATGTGATATCTATAAATCATTAGTGTAATGATTTAATTATATTCGATTATGGAATTGGCGGTTTGAGTATGAGTAAAGTTAATCAATGTAATGATTAACTGATTTTGGGAATTTGATGGTTTTGGCTATTGTGATAACATGAACAGCATGGGGGATCCCATATGATGACGATACTATACAGGGAATATCTTTTAAATTTACAGCTTTATTTTCTGTAAATTATGAATTGTGATTTTGCTGTTATTGAGATTGTGTTATTGGTATGCTCACCCCGTGTTGTGACTGTTTCTGTTGGGACAGGTAAAACATGTACATCATTCGCTCTGGAGTTGAGTTCGAGCTGTTGATTGGAAATGCTCACAGGGCTGAGGTACCAATGTTGGTATTGGGTGGTATTTTTATACAATAGATACACAATTACATATTCAATGCTCGCCTGTGAGCATTCTTATGTGTATATGGATTGTATAAGGTTTTGAAATTTCTCTTTTCAGTTATGATTTGCATGCATTTAATTAAGGGGCATTGCATAATGAATTGGGAACATGTTAGTGTATTATGAGGTGTATGCTCATGCTAGTTGAGTTGTATTTGGGAATTGAACATTAAGTGCATTAATGTCAAAAATTTTATAGATGGCACATACGAGGATTCCCTGATGTTATAAAAGCATGCACCATTATTTGTGATAATACATTAATAGCGGGTTAAGGTAGCCAGGGACTTACACAAAAGAACTCCAAATTCATATTGAGTGAGGAGTGTGAGGAAAGTTTCGAGACTTTGAAGAAGAAGCTTGCATCTACACATGTGTTGGTATTACCAACTGAGAATATGGGTTTTACCATCTACAACGACGCATCAAAAGAAGGTCTAGGATGTGTGCTTATGCAGGAAGGGAGAGTGATTGTCTATGCATCAAGGCAACTCAAACCTTATGAGCAAAACTACCCTACGCATGACCTTGAACTAGCTGCAGTAGTTTTCACCTTAACAATTTGGAGGCATTACCTCTATGGCGCAAAGTGTGAAGTATTCACTGATCACCAAAGCCTCAAGTACTTGTGTACTCAAAAAGATTTGAACATGAGGCAAAGACGGTGGATTGAACTCCTAAAGGATTACGACCTCTCAATCAATTATCATCCCGGGAAGGCGAACAAAGTAGCAAATGCATTGAGCAGAAAAGGTAAAAAAAAGATGATATCGGCCTCACTCTCGGCTCAACCCTGTTTGCAAGAATCAATCAAGCTAAATCAAGATCAAGACCCCAATTTGACAAAATTGAAAGATCAAGTCAAAGAGGGGGAAGATCTCTGAGTTTCAGTCAGACAAATACGGAGTCCTATGGATGAAAGGACGACTGTGTGTGCCAGATATTGACAACCTTAGACACGAGGTGATGCCTGAAGCACATAAGTCAGAATTTTCAGTCAACCCTGGAAGTACCAAAATGTATAAAGATGTAAAAGAGAGATTCTGGTGGAGTGGAATGAAGAAGGATGTTGCAGAATTCGTCGCTCGATGTTTGGTCTGTCAGCAAGTCAAAGCTAAGCACCAACGACCTGGAGGATTACTTCAACCTCTAGAAACCCTGGAATGGAAATGGGAGCATAATTCCATGGACTTCGTAGTAGGATTGCCAAAGTCACGACAAAGACATGATGATATATGGGTAATCGTGGATAGACTCACTAATCCACACATTTCCTACCTGTTCGCATGAACTATAACTTGGACAAGTTGGCAAACTTATACATGGATAATATTGTGCGACTTGACGGAGTTCAAGTAAGCATTGTATCTGACCGAGATCCCAGTTTGTATCGCGCTTTTGGAAGAGTTTTCAACAAGCTATGGGAACTAAGGTAACTCTTAGCACAACCTATCACCCACAAACCAATGGCCAGACAGAGAGAATAATCCAATCCCTCGAGGATATGTTAATAGCTTGTACCATATATTTCAGCGCAAATTGGAGTGAACTATTGCCCCTGATCGAATTCGCATACAACAACAGCTATCATAGTAGTATTGAGATGCTGTCGTACGAAGCACTTTATGGGCGTAAATGTAGATCACCTTTATATTGGGATGAAGTTGGAGAAAAAGCTGTCACCAGGCCTGAGCTTGTGCAAGCTACAATTGACAAGGTCACAAGATAGGCTCAAGGCAGCTCAATATCGACAGAAAAGTTGGGCCGGCATGAAGAGAATAACAATGAAAGTTGGAATTTAGTGAGAATGTGATGTGAAGATTTCATCAATGAAGGGAGTAATTCGATTTGACAAGGCCGAAAAGTTGAATCCAAGATACGTAGGACAATTCAAAATCTTAGAAAAGGTTGGAACATTGGCATACCGACTAGCCTTACCACCTAATCTATCAAGGATCCACAATGTCTTCCACGTATCTCAGCTAAGGAAGTACATCTCCGATCTAAATCACGTCCTAGAAGCAGAACCCCTAGTAACTCAAGGGAACTTGGATGAAACTCTGACATATGATGAATCCAATTCGAATCGTAGATGCAAAGGATCAAGTGTTGAGACGAAGATCTATCACTTATGTCAAAGTCCAATGGTCCAACCATACCGAACGAGAAGCTATGTGTGAACTAGAAGAAAACATGCGTAAAAAAATATCTTTATCTTTTTAACGATCAAGATAACTCAAGTTTCGAGGACGAAACTTCTCATAAGAAGGGGGGAATGTGAAACCCCAGATATTTAACAATGGAGTAGGAAGACTTGCAAATGGAGTGGGAAGACTTGCACATATTTAATAATTATAAAACAATGGAGTTGAAAGACTTGCCTCATATATTTTCTCTATAAAATGTATCAAAAAAATTTTCATTTGTGAACATAGAAAATACTATCAAACAAAACCATTGTTTCTAGTTGTATTAGCAAGGAGAAAGGAAGATTTTGAAGCCTTTTTGCAATCAGTAAGTGAGCTTTTTGTGTATTATCCTTTCGTTTACAATGAAAAATTCAGTCGAATATGGAACTATTTTAAAAACTATGATGTCATGAAAATTCTGAATATCGGGAGATAAGTGTTATGCGAAGCAACGTGCTACGTACGTGTGAACCACCTCTTGAACCAATGGGGCAAAGTGCTATACGTACGAGAGCCACCTCTTGAATCCATATGAACCACCTTTAAAATCCTTATGTTTTAGATCGGTCTAATATATTTAGTATATGATACGTGTTCTAATATGATGCATTTTGTATGGCTCAAATGAGCAAAATTTGTTATGTGTATTAATTAATATCAGTTTATGTTTTTATACCTGTTTCGAAATTTGTATAAGTATATGTTTTTGGCATATTCGATTGGCCCCCTCTAGCTGAGTACATCCCCTCCCCAAATAAAAGTGAGACAGATACCGAAGAAGAATGACAACACAACATTGGGGTTGGTGATCTACTGCAAAGATTTCAAGATTTTACATAATTACCCTTCCTTTAAACTATATTAATATTTAAGTTATGATTTTATTTTCAGTTGTAAAACATTTATGTTTATGTAATAAAAGACTGGTTATATTTTTAATTTCTGTACTACGAGGCTTGTTATCTTCGAATTGTATATTTAAATTCAATGTCAGTATTATCGACCCCGATCTTGGGGCGTGACATTAAATCCTCGATCCCGATTCCCATTTTGAAACCAATACCGAAAATGGTTATGATCCGATTTTTTAGCGAGATTCCAGTTTCAGTTCACGAGTTCTTTTGGAACAGTGGTTGGGAGAAAACCGAAGAGTATATACAAGCTGAGCCCAATAAATAAATAGGAACAAATGAGCCCAAGAAAATCAGGCCCAAAACAATCTCAGCTTGAAGTTTCAACCTCTCTATTCAGCGAAACTCCATTTTCACCCAACGAAGAAACAAGCAAAAATGTTCCATTTTCCTTCCCATTTCGCATCATTCGTTCACTCAAAATCAACAGATGTACATACTAGTTGTGCAGTAGCATCCCAATGAAAACGATGCAACATTAACGCTCAATTTTCGTTTATTCACCCATTTTCCGCTAGATCTTATCGTCATTGTTTCCCTTAACTCTTGATCTATTATCGAATTGAATCAAGAAACTTGAAATCAGATTAAATCGATCGATTAAGCAGAGGAATGGCTGGAGCAGCTTCGGCGCTGTTCCTATTGGACATAAAGGGTAGGGTTCTGGTGTGGCGGGATTATCGTGGAGACGTCTCCGCCGTACAAGCAGAACGTTTCTTCACCAAGCTCATTGAGAAAGAGGTTTCATTTCTTTGTATAATTAAATGTTCACTGCTTGTCTATTTGATCGATTCTTCTATTTTTGGGTTTAATTCTTTCTGTGATGTCTGTTTAGGGAACTGATGATTTGCATTTTTTGAATTGAAAGAGCTGATAATATCGTGAGAATTCTATTTTGTATGTTATGAAGTTGAGAAAATTTGGATTGGGGGAAAAGTTTTAGCTTGATCTGATCTTTATCTTTTGATATATCAACCTTTTGTGTGATAGCTAGATTGTGGTGGAAAATGGAAATGAAGTCGTTTTGATGATTTGGAAGTTTAATTGAGCTATGGGAAGAAATTTACGTAATTATCAAAAGCCTGCAATGTGTGCATTTGGGCTCAATGCGCATGCCCAACCTTTGTACCTATACGCATGCCAACATCCAGTTTTTTTACTAAGACGCATTCCTTGTGCATAAAGTAAGCACATCGAAGGCCAGAAGTGTGCCTCAGATGAATGGATTATGCGTTCTAAGTAAATCCAGTATAATAGTCATTCATAGTTACGAGTACTCTGAATGATATTTATTTAATTGATGTTAAATAGCTTATCAATTACATTTGACATGATTAATGACTTCATTTTCTTCATACATGTAAATTTTAGAATATTATTACCCAATCCGTTTCACTTCAATGAAGTCATAATTTAAGGATGCAAGGTGCACCAAGGAAACAAGGAGTCACAAAGAGGGAAAAATGATATATATCTGACAATCCTCAATCGAATTGAACCATAATCAACTGATTCAAAAGTCTCATAATCTATTAATTATCTATCCTCAATTGAGAATTGAAACCACCAAAATAGATTAGTAGCAATGAATTATGCTTTTCACACGGTAAGTGATGAACATTTGCACTTGAAACGAAATCAGTCGATAGAACCAAAATTATTTGCAAAAGAGTGATAAATACTAAACTAATAAATTTCAATCAGTAGAATGATTAGAAATTTAGATTTAAAGGGTTACCAACAATTCTGAAAATAAGTGACAGAAAAGTGCCAAAATCACCCTAAAATACCTAAGAAAATGCAAAGAAAAATTGTTGAGGCTGTCCATACATCACCTGTCGTCGTTTCCGGTGGACGGTTTTTTGGTTTGGAGGTTGGTGATTTAGGGTGACGATACTCCTTCAAACCTCTAGGTAAACTTACTTTCGCCTGGGGGGCATGGTTCTCTTGGGTACATTTAAACCTTAGTGTGATTTTTGCTTATAATTAACTGTTGGAAGGCATAGATTGAGGTGAATTTAAAGCATACCATGTGCAAAATTTTGTTTGTAAAAATTGTAGTTTGTATTCATGCATCTGTAACCTTTGGCCGACTTTTTTTTTCCCATGTAGTTAAAAAATAGTAAATTAGAAGATAAGATATTGAATTCTTGAAGTTTATATGTGATGCATGAATATGTGAGAATTTGATAAAAAGTGCCAACATTCAGAGGTTTGGTATATATTGGTTTGTTATGGAAAATTACTTACTTTTGTCTAGATCCTTGACCTGTTTTATGCTAGTTCATAGTTGGATCTTTTATTATTCTTATCATACTTACTTAAAGAATAAATCTGTGTAGAAACTTGTATTTTGGGGCATTAAATCCCAATTAAGAATGAGAATAGTCTGGCAAATAACAAAATCTGGTTATTTTATATTCAAATACCTTTTTGCTTGGTGCATTCTCTATAGTTTTAGTTTTAAATGAATAATTATCTTATTTATTATGTGTATACTTGGCTGAACCGGACCACTGACAGTTTTCGAACCTATATTGATATAGGGTGATCCAGAATCTCAAGATCCAGTTGTGCATGATAGTGGTGTTACATACATGTTTATACAGCACAGCAATGTGTATCTCATGATTGCATCAAGGCAAAACTGCAATGCTGCTAGCCTTATTCTATTCCTACACCGTGTAGTTGATGTGAGCACTATTGATAATCAAGGAATCATACATCAGGATGATTTTTCCAGCTAGTCATTGATGCAAATTTCCTCAATTTGTTGCTTTGTTAAATTTTCTGACAGGTCTTCAAACATTACTTTGAAGTGTTAGAAGAGGAATCACTGAGAGATAATTTTGTTGTGGTGGTATGGGAAAGTTTTTGGACAATTTATCATTTAAATTTTGTAGGATGCAATTTCCTAATTCGTGTGTAATAAGTAATAACTGATGTCTAATACTTCTTCAGTACGAGTTACTTGACGAAATTATGGACTTCGGCTACCCGCAATACACTGAAGCAAAGATTCTTAGTGAGTTCATAAAGACTGATGCTTACAGAATGGAAGTATCTCAGAGGCCTCCAATGGCTGTTACAAATGCAGTGTCGTGGCGCAGCGAAGGAATACGTTACAAAAAAAATGAAGTATGCTTTTCGTGGTCAACCATTTGATGTGATCAGTTTGGTAGTAACTGGATTTTATGACTTTTACTGGTTTTTCAGGTGTTTCTTGATGTTGTTGAAAGTGTTAATATACTAGTCAATAGTAATGGCCAAATAATTAGATCAGACGTTGTCGGGGCGCTAAAGATGCGAACATACTTGAGGTGTGTCCGCATTTCTATTACAACTTCATCTTGTGAAACAAGGGAAAGCTCTGGAATTTGTTATTTGATTTAGACTTTTGTCAGGGTATAGATGTATGTCATAGAAATATATCATTGTTTTTGTTCAGAATGGAAACCTTGATTTTTATTTGTGGTTGGGCATTTCTTTCGTGTTGGTTATACCATTAGAAAGTGCCAGTAAACTCAGATGCTGGCTGACTAAAAAATCTGATAGTTAACCTTGACGATCACTAAAATTTAATGTGTTTTTATATTTGTGGTGCTAACTTTCCACTTTTTCATGTCCGATATTTTAACGAGGGTCAACAACACTTTGCCAACTGCAGTGGCATGCCTGAATGTAAGCTTGGGCTAAATGATAGAGTTTTGCTGGAGGCACAAGGGCGAGCTACCAAGGGAAAAGCCATTGACCTGGATGACATCAAGTTTCATCAGTATGCGATTTTTTTTGTATTAATTTCAATATGTGATTTTTTTTTCCTATTTATATATCTTACTATTTAATAAACTGTGATGGTGCTAGAAAAACTGTTTTGGTATTTTTAAGTAAACATCCAAAAATACCCCAACTTTTACTAATTAAATACCATTATGTGGAGGGTAAAGTTGACATTATAGTTTCACCATCCACTTTCCCTTCTCCTTCGCCCTTTTTAGCTGCCAAGCCTCTTAACCGAAGGAGGGTAATGTTAACATTTTAATTTCACTATGCCCACATTCCCTTCTTTTTTTGCCACTTTATTAACCTCTCTTGCAGTCGATGAAAGCCAATCTCCTTCCCTATTTTTCTATTTCTGCTTCCATGTAAGAGGGTATCTAATAAGCATCAATTATGGGTTAGATATTTTCCGTCTTTCATACTTCCAAATCCAAAGCATTTTTCCAACCCTATTTAACGGATCGAAGCCACTGTTCCACTACATAAACTAGACAAGTCACAACCAATGTCAGAGCATTTACATTGTTGTATGATTAATTTGAGTTTCAAACTTTTCATCCTCTTTTTCTTGAGGTTTTTATTCTCGATGATTTGGGGTTTCTTTCTAATACTACTTCCCTTTCGAAATTTGAATTAGGATCTCATACTTGTACAATTATTAGTTTTTTATTGAAAAGTTTATTTTTTCTAATTTTTTGTATATATTCTTATAATATTTAAAAATTTTGTGTCAGATAACTTCTAAAAATGTCATAATTAAACCAAAACTTTAAAATATAAAACGGTGTTACACATGCAATGCGTGTAATCCGGCCGCTAGTTATGGTAAAGTATGTGATGTGGGTTAGTTTAGTGCATACAGGTGCTTGTGCACGTGTACAATTCTTTATAATTTAGATAAACTACGTACGTTTTATGTATATATAAATATATCTTTGATTGGATTTGATTAGCTCACTCTATTTGATTCGACTACTGTTTATTGGTTTAGGTGTGTGCGCTTGGCCCGTTTTGAAAATGATCGAACAATTTCTTTCGTTCCTCCTGATGGATCTTTTGATCTCATGACTTACAGGCTCAGCACTCAGGTTTGGTGCTTGTGTACTTGGTCCATTGTCTTTAATTTTTGGTCCATTGTCTTCTTGATGTAATAGATTTGATATTCTTCATAATTCAAACATACGGATGGGATGGTTCTATATTCAAATAGAATGTTGCTTGGACCAAAAATAGCTTATGAAAAATGGAGTCTCAAATATTTCGCCCATTATTAATAATTAAACCAATTTTCTGAAAGGGGAAAATCAATTGCTCTGTTGGAGTTCTCGATTGTTTGATGTACGAGCTAATCTGTTGGGAAAATGAGTTAGTGTCCTAAAACACGTAGTTATTGTTTTCTTTCAGGTAAAGCCTCTAATATGGGTGGAAGCTCAGGTCGAAAGACATTCTAGAAGTCGCATAGAAATTATGGTAAAAGCGAGGAGCCAGTTCAAGGAGCGTAGGTATGCTGAAGTCATTTTTTGTCATTGCGTATGTTTTATAGTGTGATTTTTTATTTGGCTGGCAATGTTGTTTTCGTTTCTGAGTCTGTTTGAATTTCAGCACCGCAACTAATGTTGAAATTGAGTTACCCGTGCCTCCTGATGCTACTAATCCAAATGTCCGTACATCAATGGGGTCTGCTTCTTATGCACCAGAAAATGATGCACTAGTTTGGAAAATTAAATCTTTCCCAGGTGGTAAGGTAAGAGTTGTTGGCTTGCTCTTTAGTTCTTTTTCATGTATGTTTTCAGTCTATGTTTAGCAGAGTTGGATTCCTTTACCTCAATATATGTGTTGCTATAGTTATACTTATCTTGACTTGCTTAATTTTCAGGAATACATGTTAAGAGCAGAATTTAGGCTCCCTAGTATAACATCCGAGGAATCAGTGCCCGAGAGAAAAGCTCCTATAAGAGTGAAGTTTGAAATACCCTATTTTACTGTTTCAGGAATACAGGTGGGCCACCCTTAAAAGAATTCTTATATTTATTTTCTTGTCATGTTTTTGATTCATTTGCAATTTGCAAATATTATGCCTTAGATACCATAAAATCGCTTCTCTTTGGGATTCCTAGGGATACCATAAAAACACATGTTTCTTTGGAATTCCGTGTGAAGAATATAAAGTTTGTGTCTGTCATAAAAGGAGTTGTAAAACCCATGAAACTATTCTTATTAAAATAATTGATCGGTCTAAAATCCTGATGCACATATTTTTCCACCTACTTGGCCATGATTAGCTTTTCTTTGTATTTGTTGTCAACATGGATTTGTAGGTTCGTTACTTGAAAATCATCGAGAAAAGCGGTTATCAGGCCCTTCCATGGGTGAGATACATTACCATGGCTGGTGAATACGAGCTGAGACTTATTTGATGACTTGAGCTCCGATTCTGCATTGTCGATTTCCTGATATTTTCGTGTTTGTTATCTCAAAAAATGCATGAAGCTCTCTGTGGGAAAGCATGTTTCCTTTCCTTGTTTGAAGTGGTGAACTCTGGTGCAATTCATTGTCATACTGGGCGTGGGCTTGTAACAGTGTACATCATTTGCTTACTTTTTATCTAATGCAAGTATTGGAGTGTCGATTTTTTGCTCATTTTGTAGAAGAAAGATGTTGATACCTATTGATAAAGTGTATTTGCTTCAACAAATTAATTGGCTCTGTGGGAACTTGTATATTTTACGTCTAGGTGCATTTGCACCGAATGTGAAAGGCCGAGTGGCGATTGAGTGACTTGAGTTACTGCCCGCCTTCAATTCTATTTCAAGTTTTAAACATAGAATCAAGGATCATCGAGATTCATAAGATTCAGTTCATTGACAAAATTCCGTTCAATTTGTTTTTGTAACTTCCATACCCATGGATTTTGAAATCCTTGTCTGTTATATTAGTTATTTGGTTTACTGATTCTCTTTGAATCTTTGAGAATGAAAGCAACGTGTCCTGTCTCTTACAGGTAAAACAATCAGGGTGAGCATTCGATAAAAACCGAACCAACCGAATAGTCGGTTATTTCGGTCGGTTACCGAATTAACCGATATTTTTTTAAAACAATTAAAAAAACTAAAAAAATGATTTAATAAATAAGAATATATAATATAAACTATCGGTTTAATCAGTTAATCAGTATTTTTTAGATGAAAACCGAAATCGAACCGATATTTAAAAAAAAATAGAATCGAACTTCCAAATTAACTATACCGAATTTAAGAATTAATTCAGTTCAGTTAAACGAACTTTTACTCACTCTTAAACAATGATACATCTCTCCCTGAAGGGGAACCTAATAAAAATTGAAAAATGAAAAGAAAAGAGACATCAAGTGAGCACTCGATTGATTTGGCAACGTGAGAGTCCTGAACGCATGTTTCTTACAACGCTCAAAAATTGAATCATATATCAAATCAAACTGAACTCCAACTCCCTCTTTGTTAACAATATGATCACCTCCCACAATCTTGTAGTACTGTGTCAAACTGAACAACTTGATTGAATAAAATGAGTGTACTTTTTTACTCCAACTCCTTAGTTTCTACATCGTATCAGAGCAACTTAAAAGTAAAAACGAAGGTCCATAAAATCCTAACAAAGAGCCGCCGCTGCTGTCGACGCCGAGCGGCAAGCAAACAATGGCAGATCCTAGTACACCCAATCGCTGCCGCTCACCACCACCACCTGAGATATAGAAAAACAATCAAACAAAAATCCCATTACAGATTCCGATCCAACCCTAAAATCCCAATTCCACAAACTCAATTCCACCTCAAATTATCCTCAAACTCCAGTAACTCCAGCGACACCCAACAGCCGCCCTCCTATCCAGCTTCGTACAAATCACGCAACATCGTCGCAGTCGCCACCACGATCTAGCAGCCCAATCACCGAGACAGTGAGCAGCCTAGGGACCAGAATTGGTGGAAGAGTCACAAAGCGGAGGAGGTGTTGTGTTAATATATATATATATATATATATATATATATATATATATATATATATTCCAAAACCTACATATGAACCTCAATTGTCTAGTAAAGTAAGATATCACATGAACCAGTTTACCCATCGTTTGTCAGAGACAAATCAGTCAATTGTCAATCAATATCTATTGTATCTATACATATCAGTGTGTAGGAAGTCTTAACTGATCCAAGATGGAAAGCTGCAATGAATGAAGAGAGTGCCTCCTTACAGAAGAACAAAACTTGGGAACTCGTTGACAGTCCTACAGGAGAAAAAAAAACTAGTTGGTTGTCGATGGATCTATACTGTGAAATACAAAGCTGATGGTACTATCGTACGTTTTAAGGCAAGATTGGTTGCAAAAGAATATACTCAAAACTTATGGAATTGACTACACTATGACATTTGCACCTGTAGCCAAAATCAACACTGTCCGAGTCTTGTTATCCTTAGCCGTAAATTTGATTGGTCATTACAACAGTTTGATGTGAATGCATTCCTACATGGTGAACTTTCTGAAGAAGTCTACATGGATCTCCCACCAGGATGCATGGTAACAGAAAGACAAAACAGAAGGTGTGCAAGTTGAAGAAATCATTATATGGATTAATCATTCAAAAACATTAAGAACAATAACACATGCACATAGAAGATGTATGAATTCAATATCAATATCAATAGGAAAAACTAAGTTTATGATATCTCTAAATCATCAAAAACACAACAAAACCAATTATTCATTCAAAACTAAAAGAGAAAAGTAAAAGCAAACTCCAAAGTCGACTTCGTTCGTTGATTCTCGATCATTCCTCGCTTCTTTCTCGATCGTGCTCCTCAATTCTCTTGTTGGCTTGTTCCAATTCCTAGGATAAAGAGGTGATGATGGATGATGGCGATATAGAGTATGGATGAATGAAGGCCCTTCCTAGGGTGTAAAAGTCGATATTGGTTGTGATTTTCGTCCAAATATATAGAGGGAATGGAATCATGGACTTCCTTGTTGGACACAAACTCTATAAGAAATTTATTTTTCAGAAAACTCCTCCGGCCGATCGATCGAGCATATTACTCGATCGATCGAGCAAACTTGTTGGACGACTCGATCGATCGAGATGGTTGCTCGATCGATCAAGTTTCGTTTTTTTTATTATTAATATTTTTTCTTTTCTTCCTTTCCCGTCTTCGACGCGTTCGCTCGGTTTGGTCATTTTTCATCATTTTTGGCTCATTTCCTCTACTTTTATGCATTTCAACATTGATTCTTGAAACATACAAATATATACCAAAAAGTGTAAATTCGTCCATGAATCAATACGAAAATCATTAGAAAAGCATATCTAAATATGTGTAAAAACGACACTTATCAGCACCCCATGTCAATTGGTGCACGTTTGAAAATGAAAGCAATGATGCACGTGTTCTTTTCTGAAAATATTCAGAACTCTTAACATCCACCCCAACAAGATGTACCCTCAATCTCAATGCCACCTTCAAATCCTTTTCTTCTTAATCCACCATTACATATATACATATCGTATTATAAAAATAAATAAATAAAATCGAGCAATTAGGGTTTCAAATTTATCAAAGGAACATAATCAAATTGTATTACAGCTGTATATGAACGTACATCACACTATAATTAATCCAATCATAAAAAAAATCAATTGGAAGTTCACGATCTGCTAGGATGAATTCCTAATTTATAGTTCTAGAAATTTTTGCAGATCATGATACACCGGTGAAGAAGATGCACGCGGCGGTGGCGGAGGTGGGAGCTTCCGTAGCGGCGGTAATGATGGTGGTGGGAGGGATGAGCTGCAGAATGTGGTGAAGAACAGTTGTTTTGATCACAAGAGGATTATGAAATTTGAAATGGGTTTGAATTAATGATTTTGATTTTAAAGGCGT
This sequence comes from Haberlea rhodopensis, assembly GCA_907163345.1. Classification (NCBI taxonomy): domain Eukaryota; kingdom Viridiplantae; phylum Streptophyta; class Magnoliopsida; order Lamiales; family Gesneriaceae; genus Haberlea; species Haberlea rhodopensis. The sequence goes on from CAJQUN010000907.1 coordinate 55,488, forward strand.
TTTGGTCCAAAATAATATGCCAATATCCTTAAGTTAAAAATTTGGACCTAGATGAATTAAGTTTCTTTAGTAGAGAATTTATATGCACCGTTGTTTTTTTTGCCAGATTTAGTTGAAAATTTGTTTTGAAAATGTTACCTTCCCGCAATTTCCTCAAATTTATATGGTTTAAAATCCCTAACAATAGGGACGAAAAAAGTAATTATCTCTAAAATGGATATGTATTTGAAATCATTAATTTTAATTGAAAGATAATAGTATATAAAAAGTTTGTATATTATTCTTCCAAATTACAATTTATAGTATAGTTCATGTATGATATATTATTATTATTAAATATATATGATATCACATTGTTAAAACTTAGAACAATGAAAATAGGAGAAAGATATTCGTTACATTCTATTTATACGTTTTCTTGACAAGTGATATTTAATCTCATTCATCATAAACTTTTACTCATTTTACTAACAAACTATATATTGACCTCCACAACCAAAGAACATGAGGTATCACGTAACATTAACAAAGTCTCGAAATAAATAAATAAATAAATAAAAAATAAGACACACCCACTTAATATTTTTATAATTTTAGGGTTCTTAGCAAAATCTTTTTTTTTTTCAAAATAATTATTTTTCAATATATTTATATATATTTGAAGATTCACTATATATGACATTCAAACCAATTGATCCTATCTGCTTCACAACGGCCAACCAATTATCCACCATCTTCAAGAAATGGCCGGAAACTTTGCCGAGAGGATCCTCGACACCGAACTCCGCCAACGCGTCGGAGCAGTCGGTGCTATACGCCGCGCTGAGGTGAACCTTAAGCGTGCCCATATCATTAACCTCCAGGGCTTTAGTGCTCTCCTCAAGGTCCGAAATCGTGATGTCGAAATCCTCGGCGCAGGGAGCCAATATTTACTCACGGCTCCAGATAGGAAATGGCCGGCGTGATGAGGTGGGACATGGACTGGATTCTCTTGGCGAGCTCGAGAGTTGTTTTCATGGCGTTGGCGGAGGCGTCGTGCCAAGTGGTGGCGCCTTTCGCCATCTGAGTGCAGACGCTTGTGGCTGGCGGTGAGACAGAAGGATTCACGCCGATGAATCTGCGGGCGGCGGCGGATGGACTCTTGGGCGGCTACCAGGAGAAGAACACAAGCCATGCAAAGAAAGAGAGAATCAAGAAGCCATATTTCTTGATTTTTTTTGTTTATAGAGAGAATAAATTTGTATTAATGACTAGTGTATGAATGTAAGGTACTCAATTTTTTGTGTTAATCACCACATGATTCAAGGGTTCTCCTTTGTAATCGAGAAAACTTGATCTTACCCGTAGACTGAGATGTATTCACCGTCAATGTGGAATATTCATCATGAATGATAAATTTTGGACGATGATACTCTTAGTGACACCATCAACCTAATCTTGTAATAGATAGACAACTAATAGTTAGATGTATAGTATTTTTGGGTTATATTTCCATTTTTAATTTTTGAGGGTTTAGAACTAAGAAGCTTGTTGAAAATTTGGAAGAATAAATTAAAATATTGATATTAGGGTTATCATCTATTTATTTTAACATGATAATTTTATTATTATCATTCTAATATATATATAGTAATCCCACTCTATTTTATATATATAATTTATTCATAAAAATATAAACTCCATTTATGCCAAAATGGGCTTATATTAGTGTAAGCACTTCGTAACATTGTGCTTGGGATTGGGTCAAGTGGAGAGAAGTTGGAGAGGGAATAGATTATTAGTAATTTAGTATTATCATTATCATATGATATAAATATTGATAACTAGAGTTAGTAATAATAATAATGAAAAATTATAGCAGTCTTATTGTAATTTTTGACCTCTAATTTAAACGATAACGAATATACCCTTGTAAAATAGATGCATTACAATTTTATTACTCTAGTACCTAATATATATATATATATATTTTACAAACAGTGTCCTCGGTTATTTGACATAAAAATACATAGTATAAGAGATTGAACTTTATGATTTAAATTAAAAAAATTAATAAAAAAGTATGCTCGGATTCTACTAAAAAATTAAAACTCCTAAATTTATCACATTTTGATATTATTTATATAATATTTAATTAAAAAATCCGAAACTGATTCTACTCGGAATCAAATGCGAGTAAAATTAATTTATTTTCCATTCGCACAGCTCCTCTGAAGCATTGCCCCCTGTTTTCCCTGACAACTTAGAACAGTAATCGACCATAAACCCTAATCCCAATTGGATTACGACGAAAATCGAATGGACAATCAACAATCTCACAGCTATATGATGCAGCCTCCGCCACCACCTCACGCTCCGCCGCCCGCGGCGGATCCATATCAAAGACCGCCGCCACTTCCTCAGACGCAGCACAGCCATCCGTGGCCCTACCCCACCCTTCAATTTCACTATCAAATTCAACACTCCCCCTCTCCTCCACCGCCGCAGTGGGTGCAGCCGCGGTCTCACTCCTCCGACCACGCTCAGTACATTCATCCTCCTCCCCCGCCACCTCCTTACCCTGGCCACCAGCCTCCCTCGTATCCTGCGCACCCTCATTACCCCCAATCCTATGCTCTACTGCCTAGACCGCCTCCTGCTCCCCAGTCTTACACTCAGGTATTTGTTCTTGTGATTCGTGACTTTTCAGTGAATTGGAAACCCTAAAAAAATTATCGTGTTGTTAGGTTTTGTAATGATTTAGCAGCTAGGGAGGAACCTGGATGGTTAATTGACCTAGTTTTTTGGTAATTAGTGGCTTACAATCTTTATTTCACTAATTATATTTCAAAAAATGCTTCCATGGATCTATTTTCTAGCTTAATTTTAAGTGATCTTTATCATAACTGATAGGCGTGTAATTAGTTGAAGCATGTTCTTGAACTGAACTTTTGCTGACTCATCTGTAATCAACCTCAGTTGACCTTTTGCAAAAATCAACTTAGTTTATGATTGAGAAAAGTTGCTCTCTCATAATTATTTTGGTTGCTCGTTGTTAATATTTTTGTTGTAAAAATCGTTATTTGGGGCTTCTTAGGCTTTATCATAAATGTTGTGTCTTGATATGCAAACTTGTGGCCAATGAATACATGTGCATGTCCTAAATCTTATTAAGATGGAGTCTGTCACGGTTAATATTTTTGTGGATCTAACTTTTGTTTGTATGGGGACTCTTGTGGTTAACATTATTGGATTGGTAACTTAAGATGATCATACTTACGACTGCAGGATTTAGGAAATGGCAGCTGGAGTCATCATCAGAGTTGGGACTATTCAAGTCAGTATATAAATTTCTATTTTTCTTGGATATTATCATTCTTGGCGTTTTTTTATTCTTATTTTTAATTTTTTATGTTTATTATTGCTATGTATTCTTGTATTATAATTATTTTGTGCCTGTGTGGCTCAAATAAACTTTAGTTGGCAACTTATGAACTTCAGGAAAATCTGTTAAGACATCTATTGAGTTTAAGATCGAGTAGGATAAACAGTCTGTTGCGTAAGAGCATACTTTGATACTTGATGAATTTCATTTACTAGAATAGGATTTCTGACTTGGTCAATAGTTATTGATTTCTTTCAAGGGTGTCAAACGAAGTTCTTTAATTGCCTTTCTCAAGCATCTCTGCACCTACCCCAATCTTCATTCATAGCTGAGGGTTGGGTATTCGTATCTCAGCTGCTGAATCTCATTGTTAATCTGGAAGGTCATAAAATGTTTTAATTTGACTTATTTTATTTTGTAAAGAATTTTGTGTTGCATTTTGTTTTTTGTTTTTGTTTTTCTTATTTCTTTTCACATCTTAAATGCGTTCAATTCTGACTAGCTTGAACCTGTGACTTAATCTTCCTTTTTAAGAATTTATGCTGAATTTGCTTTGGTTCTGGACCTGTAGCAAATAGTAATGAACAAGACTGGGCCGAAAAAGCCAGAGCATGGGCAGTTGCAAAAGCCGCGGCAGATAATCAGTATCCTGTACCTGTTGGAAGGCCAGAAGACCAGAATTATTTGCATGATCAATATCCACAATCCATTAATCCTCAATTTCAAAGTGCACATGTCCCGATAGAGCAAGCTTCAAGCTATCAACAATACCCAGTTGGAATGGGACCTTCAAGCAGGACAGGACCGGTTCAGTTGCAGGAAGCTCAGTATATCACCCAAGGGCAGTCATCTTATACTGTGGATATGCATGTCCCAAATTCAGCGAGAGATGGAAACTTGATCCGGAATTCATGTGAACCAACCCATCCGCAAGAGAATTCGTCTACAAGTCCATTGCCCTATCAGCAGGAGGTACCTTCTAGTTATTCTTCTGTCTCAGGTAAAACTTTTCTGTGTATGTTGACACTAAATTTAAATCTTTTGAGCAACAACTTATTCCATTTTGCGTGAATAAGTATAAGCTAGTGGGATAACCAAAACGAAAGAGAGAATGATTTAAGAGTCATTCTAATGTTCTACGAAAGCCAAACTTAGAAGGGGCCAAACCCATCGAGTCATGCATATTAACACTGTAATTTGGTAAAATCAATTATATTTTTGTTGTATACTTGATAGTGCTGAAGTTTCGTATGTGTTACAAATTGAACTGAGGTTCACTTAGAATAAATAGAATTTTGTTGTCATGTTAACGACTTTGGTGTCAAAATTTATTTAGTTAGAATCGCAGCGTGTGAATCTTTTAATGACCTGTGTTCTTTATTGCAGGTAATGAAGATGCTGGAGATACATGTGAACAGTTCAATACCTCTTCATCTATGCATGTTGCCCCTATGCCACATCATCATGCTCAGCCACTGCCTCCTGCAGGTCGGTCTGTATGGGCAGAGGAGCATCGTCACTTACTTTCTAGCATACCAGATGAGTCTGTAGCTGGTATAAATGATCAGCCGCTGAACTTTTCCCATCATTTTAATCGCAACTTGGAGCAACATATGCAACCCAATTATGCTCACCCTTCAGGAGGCCCTGTAAGAGGTCTGGATCCTTATGCTTGGACTCACTTGTCTGCACCTGGGATTGTTCATCCTCCCATGCCTCCCACAATCTCATCAGGAACACAGGTTTTGAATCTAATATATGCAATGTTTTGTAGTTTAAAATGTCCATTGTTTCCATCTTTGACCTGCTTCATTGCTATATAGGTTGATCATCCAGTAGCTCTGCCTTCTCCAGTTTCTGGACATTCTACACCATTTTTTCCTACTGGACATACTTTCCAGCTTCCTGCATCTTTTGGTGCTGGCTCTGGTGTTACCTCTCATCCTTCAACATCTTTCCCTGCAGATGCTTATGGCGTTTCTAGTGTTTCTGAGCGTCCGAAAAAAGTAATTTTGTTTTATCAAAGCCTTTGAATTTGATAATGGACAGCACCAGGCATGTATATGAGATTCTTTTGAATTTCAGGCCTCTGTACCTAATTGGCTTAGGGAGGAAATAATTAAAAACAAAACTGTTATCACAAGTTCTATCCCGATGCTTCATCAAGAGGAGTTACCATCCACTGAAGAAGATATAAGTGATATCTTTTCTCAGAAGGTTGATCAATCAGATAGCAAAAGCATTGATTCTTCTCGATCAGCGGAAGATGACGATAAGGATGAGGTTTTGTCTCCATTTTCCAATCTCTCGTGGTTTTTTGTAAAATTTTGAAGGACTGCCAGAGAAGGGGATTCATTCACCTTTTTTGCTGTTGCAATCCATAAAATTTCTATAATTATCTCTTTTAAATCATGTGTTTTTGCAACTTCTGGCTGAAAATTTTGGGATGTCATTTTATAGTTTACGCAACATTCATTCAGTATTTTCAGTCCCCACTCTTTTTCTGTACCTAAATCTACTTCTAAGGATTTGCCTTTGAATATCCTTTGTGACTTCTGTGACTCTCAAGTAATAAGAGTTTGTCTTCGAATATTTTTTCTGGTTTTGGTAGGTCTTAGTCATTCAATTTTAACCACTATTATTGGTTTTCATTTTTTTTACTTGTGTATGAATTTTATTTATTCCTGTTCCTTTTGTAGCTGTTTTTTTATGTTTTCTATTTTCCGTTTCTTTCTTTTTTCTTTCTTTTTTTTGGTTCATGGTGTGACCATTTCTCCATATTATGTGCCGACTCTTTTCACTCATTGTAGGATGTGGAAGCTGCTAGAAATGCAGCAATCAACAAAGAAATAAAGCGTGTTTTAACTGAAGTTCTTTTGAAGGTTGCTGCTGATCAAATATGTCTAAACTTCATGTTAGACTTGTTTAGATGTTTTAACTATAATTCTTTGTCAGGTGACTGATGAACTTTTTGATGAAATTGCAACCAAAGTTCTTAATGAAGATGATCTCTCTGTTGAAGGTTACTGCCTTTGTTTGTTCCCAGCCCTCTTTTGTTTTTAGTTTATTGTTTGGGGTACTGACCATCTTCTCTTGTCTCTCTATTCATAGTTAAACAAAATCTTGACATGTCAAATCATCGCGTGTTACAACCTACACCAACTATTTCAACATCCACGGCCTCTGCAAAAGTTCTAATTCCTGCCAAGACTATGAATATTAATTCTGAGTATGGTAGTGAAAAATCTACCTCTGGCTCTGCTGGAGATGTCCTAGGTCTTGGTAGTTATGCCTCAGATGAGGAGGATGATGAGAACCAGATTTCTGGTAAGCTGAACTCAAAGGAAAGCTCCGCAAATCAGCAATCATCCTCAACCAAGGTTTTGGAAGTTGCTCCTTTCATTAAGAATGGTGGTTCCAGGAAAGAAACAGAAGAGCATGGAAATCTTGTCTCAAATTTGGAGAAGACCAGCAGAAAGACTCTGATGATTTCCATGGCTAATGCTAGTGCTGCAGATATGGGTTTGAATGATTATAGGGCAGTTGGGGAGTTATCGTCTGGTGACACCCAACGGTCCCTCAAGAAAGCATCCTGTGAAGATGAGATGCAACATGGGTGCGATATTTCCATGCCAAACAAGTTTACTACTGAGAAGGCTGTTAAGAGAAATGATAGACCAGATGGAAATTTAGATGCTAGAAAGTCGAGTGACAATTCCATAAACCAAAGAACTGGGAATAGGTCTGATAAGAATGATATGCATGCAAACAAAAGGAACCCGGTTGAAAAAGACCACAAGGAACCCGAATATGCCAAACACATGGTGGATAAGAAGGGAGATGAAAACCACAGGAGGCATGACGAGAGGCATGCAAGAAATGAAAAGAAGGATTATCATAATGGTGCAAAAGATAAAGGAAAGGAGAAAGGTAGAATTGGGGAAAAAGCACAGGATCCTGAAGCAAGGAAACGGCTCTCTCCTTCGGAGGGGAAGGAGGGAAAGTCCGAGACAAGAGTGGACAAAAGGAGAAATTCCAAAGAAAACAGTGATGAGAAAAGACATGATAAAACAAGAGATGAGAAAAGGGAAAGATCTAGGTATAAAAATGGAACTGGCGCTAGCAGACATAAACCACACAGGTCTTCTTCTGTTGGTAGTAGGGACTCGCGCAAGGATAACTTGGTTGCTAGCTGTTCAAATGATTCAAGCTATGAGTCCTCAGATGCTTCAAAAAGGTGTGCTGTAACATCAAATATGTTGTATCTGCTTTTAGAATCTCTGATGTTCCTTATAATTTTTAGTCTGATGGGCAGCAGGAAATCACGTCACTCCAAAAGGCATGCATCTCCATCACCCACCGGATCAAGAAAAAGGTACCCCTTTTTACTCTAATTGGGTTTTTGACATTTCTTTCCCTTCTAAGTATTTAGAGGAAACGGTACTTGTAAACCAGAGACCAGAAACTGCTCTATGTTCTGTTTTTTAACATTTATTTTTTTGGTCTGTAAATTGGATTTGCTATCTAGTGTAATTATGAGAAAAATGGCAGGACGAGCTTTTCAACTGCATATGATTTCTTTTGCTGGTGAAGAGATTATCATCAGAATCTTTTGCCTTCAATATCTTTTATGCAGTGAAATTGTGTGGCTGCATAGTATCTCTATTGATATATAGCTGTTGCAGTATTTTATAAATGTTAATCTATCCAGAGGAAGTTTAATCAGGCCAACAGGTCAATCTAAAGTCTGGATACCCGTAACACTGAAATCACAGGCAATTTTAGATCTTATGCTCACTGTTTAGCATGTAACATTTTTCTTTTAGACAACTTTCGCGGTCTCCTCATAGCAAGCACTCTAAGCGCAGGCATACTCACTACTCTTCTCTTGAGAATACCAGGTATTTTACTTGCCGCCTTAAATTAATCGGTAGTTTTTTTTAGATTATCCACCCGTCAACAAATTGATATGCGACTCAGGTGAAAAAAATGGATATGGTGTTTTGCATTATGACATTTTCTGTTGCATAATTACGAACCTGTTGAGATGCAATTTCAGGGGAAGATCACCATCAAGGTCAAGATCAAGATCGCCTGTACGCAGGAGACGATAACAAGAAAGAATGCATTGAAGCAGTTGTCGCCTCAGGGGTCCCTCGGTTGAATTTGGAAGGTTTCCTATACTTGCAACACGTCCTGGTGATTGAGAGCTACTCATCCAGATAGGCAATGTTTTTGAAGCTGTATGTTGAGTGATTAAAGCATGTGTTGTGTTAAATAATGTATGCTTCTGTTCTGTTTCAGTTGGCTCGAACGTATCAATCTTAATGGTTACTGCGGAATTCAAATTTAATTGAATATTACATTCGACCAGATCTCTCTTATTGTATTTCTTTTGTCATTTCTGGTGTCTTGTACAGATAAGGGTTGTGAGTCGTTTTCGTGACAATTGGATCATCAGACAAAGAATAAGCTGGAGGGATAAAGGTTTATAGTGGCTTTCTGCGTACAATATTAACACTAGGATTGTCTTTAATGCTGTCCCATTACTAATGTTTCCAACTTCAATTTAACACAATTAGATGCTCTTTGTATGTCTAATCCTACACACGTAGTTGTTAACGCCATGGTGATAAATTCAAAAAGCTTATCACCACCTTTATGTTGAAACCATCATTTGTTCAAATGACAACTCTATAAAACCACAAACTCCCACAAACTGATTGTACACCTAGGAGATTTGAGTCACCTCCCGAGATGTCTTCGTGTTTAAGGCTGAGTTTGGTGCTCGAAAAAGAACCCAAGAAAGAAGAATTGCCAGAGGAAAACGTTTCATTCAGCGTGAGCTCAAAAGTAAAGCGCACAGTAGTACGAATAGTTCATGCTGGTGGGCATATAGAAATGTATCAAACTCCCATTCCAGCATCTAAACTGATCCAGACATATCCGGGTATGTGTGTGGCCAAGCCTCATGTTTTCAAACGTCCCCCACGAATCCATTTTATCCTGCAACGATATGCTTTTACCTGGAAATAAATATTTCATTATTCGATCTTCCACCGTTGAAAAATTGAAACGCAGACATTCAAGAAGCGATTCAACAAGGTTAAGTGAAGATGAATCAGATGAGTGTTCTGTGGAAACTGTTACTTGTTCTAGGGACTTCTCTGTCTCTGATGATAAGTGGACTGCCAATTCCTTCGTGAAGAAACCTGTAAAAGAGAGGAAACAGCAATTTGTACCACCCGTACAAAGGCCTAAGTTGTGGAAAGTGCCTGAGTGGGAGCCATGTTTAGTATCTATTAAAAGAGCTATCTCAATGAATTCGACGGAGCCGGATTATATATTGTCGTTGGATCACGAAATATGTTGTGCAGACAGAAGCATAGAATGTTTTACATTATCATGCACTAGTCTTTCTCGTTGTTCTTTTAAATATTGCAAAGTTTGTGTTTATTTTCCGACTCCGGGGAGCACAGTTTTCTGGTTTATTTTCATGATTTAATGGTGTGTGACAAGAAATGTGGGGAAGTGAATGTGGACGTGGATGAAGATGAAAACGAAGATGAGAAAAACATTATAAATCTTGCAAAAATAAACCACAAGAAGTTGAAACAAATCAAAACCGTCTTAGGTTTCAACCACCTCCTCCGAATAAACAAGGTGGGCTTTCCAATTGGCATTTCGAGCAAGATAAAGCTTTAGATGCATTATGTCAAATGTTGATTATGGATGAGATGCCATTTAGGACGGTGGAGAAAGCATGTTTTAAGCATTCTATGTCAATTATATGCCCTATGTTTGCAATCCACTCCCGAAAGACGTTAACCAAACACATTTACCAAATATACTTAAACGAGAAGTCAAGGTTGATGTCCTTCACGAAAATGCATACTCAAAGAGTTAACATCACCACAGACACATGGACATCCATTCAAAAGGTTAATTACATGTGTCTCACTGCGCATTTCATTGATAATGACTGGAATTTGCATAAGAGAGTTTTAAACTTTTGTCCAATTTCTGGTCATAAGAGTGAAGAAGTGGGTAGGGCTGTTGAAAAATGTTTGAATGATTGGGAAATTGATAGGATATTCATTGTTGTTGTCGATAATGCTTCGTCAAATGATGGCGATGTTGCTCACTTGAGAAGGAGGTTTGATGGACGAAAGAATGCTAGCATTATGGGAAGGAAATATATGCACATGAGGTGCATTGCTCATATTCTTAATCTTCTTGTACAAGATGGTTTGAGGAGTAAAGAGGAAAGTATAGCCATATCTCGTATTAGAGGAGCAATTAAGTATATTAGGAGTTCACCGGCTAGGTACAAAAAATTTAATGAGTGTGCGATGCTTGAACGAGTAGAATCAAGCAAAATGTCATGTCTTGATGTACCTACTAGGTGGAACTCTACACACTTGATGTTGGAGGCGGCCACATCACTTACTAAGGTTTTTGAAGCAAATGAGGACGGTGATCGTGGTTTTGTCATTGATCTTATGGGATGGGGTTCCAGATGGTTCAGATTGGGCTAGAGCTAAGCTTTTATTGAAGTTTTTGGCCCATTTTATAACCTAACATTGCGTATCTCAGGCTCGTTGAATGTCACATCCAACATTGTGTTTAAAGAAATAAATGTAATTGATCGACTTCTTAACCGGTGGTTGGATAGTGATGACTTTGAATTGTGTTTGATGGCAGCCAGAATGAAGGAAAAATTCGACAAAAATTGGGGATCAACTGATAAGATGAACAAGATCTCGTATTATGCTCTGATCCTTGGTCCACGTCGTAAGTGGTCATTTCTGCAGTTCACATTTGAGAGGATGTGCCCCGACGTTACAGCAAATGGGAGCCCAAAAAGTAGGGACTTGAAATATCAAGTGTGGAGGGGTTTTGATGAGTTGTTTATGGAGTAGAAGAAATTATATGACCACACAGTCCCAACAAGCCCGAGTAGAGCAAGCTGTGAGGGGTCATTGCATAGTTTGACTGGAAGTGGTGGTGGTGAAAATGAAATAGATGATTTGGATGATGAATTTAATAGGATGAGAACAGGAAAAGGCAAGCATGTGAAGTCCGAGTTGGACAAGTATTTGAATAAGGATTGTGAGCCATTTGGGGAGGAGTTTGATATATTGAAATGGTGGAAAGTAGAATCTCACAGATTTTCCATTCTTTCCAAGATGACTCATGATATTTTAGCAGTTCCAGTTTCCACCGTTGCTTCAGAGTCTACATTTAGCACGGGAGGACGTGTTCTTGATGCCTTTAGGAGTTCTTTGTCTCCTAGAATAGTCCAAGCTCTCATATGTGCTCAAGATTGGCTACGAATGGATTCTAGGCCAGTAAGCGTGGAGGAGGATTTGTGTGAATTAGAAAAACTTGAGAAATGTAGTTTTAATTTTTTGTTATTTTTTACAATTGTAAATTATATTAATATGAATATTTGTGTTGCAATTATTTGGTTATGAATTTTATTTCTCTTTTTTATTTTTTGCAGATTTCACTGATATGGACAATGATTCATCAATCCTCAATGCTTGATGAAGAAGAGGAGATTCTGGAGACGGGAGATGCACTAACGACTGGTGATGATAAATTATGTTTGATGCTTCTTGTTTGATGTTTGATTTAGTTGTTTTTGATGTGATGAACTTATTATTGTTGTCAAATCAGGGAAAAAAGGATAAAACTGAAGAAAACAAAAAGAACAAAAATATTCGGGTAACCCGAACTCGAAATATCGGGTACCCGAAATTGTCGGGTACCCAATAAATTTGGTCGGTTATCGGGTATGTCCCGGGGGTATCAAAAAATTCGGGTACCGAACCGAACTTTCCGATTCCCAAAAAACCCGACCTGATCCCAGCCATATTTACCCTAATGGTGGATCCAATAACTGAAAATCATTTGACATATTATGAGGTCCTACACTGTCCCAAATGATTTTCACACTGACCCAAATAATTTTCGCCTTTGATACTACAGTCAGGATAATACAATGATTATAACATCGAATTTCCCATCTCAATAGATGAACATCACGACCTCAAATCAATTCGATTTTCCCAATAACCATCATCGCATAACAAAAAAAAATTAATAAAAAGTCGACCTCATAGGATCTAGGAGGGTATATTCTCCTCATGGGCAGCCATAGTCACTCTAATATTATTGATTTGCTCAAACAGCAAATGTAACGAGAATTAGTTTGAAATCTTTGTTTTTATTTGAAAAGAATTTAAAATTCTATACATAATATTTTAAAATTCATATTTTATCTACAATAAATGTATCATGTCACCCTTCCCCACTTTTATGAACTGCCCATATTCAATTCATCATGGACAACAAGTGACATAACTGAAACATTATATATATCAAAGAAACTTTTTTTATCTATTTGAAATTAAATAATTATAATAGTCATTATATATGTATATATATTAAAAAATATGGTTCAATCTAAGGACCAAAACTATGTTTTTACAATTTTATAATGCTGAAATTAACATTTTTTGGTCGCTCTTCATGGAACTTTATGGTTAATTAAGTATATAAAATTATATTATCTATATTTTATTTGCAGAATTTATTAAATTATACCTTTGGTTCACATAACCTCGTTAAAAAAATTATTATATAGTACTAAAAAATTAGATGAATGATCTAATGATCCGACAAAAGCACAAAGGCTGTAATAATTACATTTTCCAGCATATCATGTGTACCCAAGGCCGACCTTAGTGCAGTTTTAGTTGGTATTGATAGCATGATTTTACTAATAATAATTAAAGGTTGGTATATTATTGTCTCTCTCAACATAATCTGTATGGGGTTTAAATTTCAGTAATACCTAAAATGTTATGTAGGTTCAAAATAAAATATTATGGGAAAATATTTATATCTACACGATTTGAGCCGTGCTTATACGACAATTAAATATTAAAATATAAGACCTTTTAAATAAGTGATCGTCCTATCCGGAACTATTTGAGTCAAACTTCAGATTTTAGGAGTTAGTGACAATTTATCTTATGTGGTATAGTTAATAAATATGTTACTTCATGTGCCTTGTAAATAGTTTACTATCTCCCTCCATAATTTCAAAAAAAATTGGCTTGTCGTGACGAAAATAACATCATTTAGAATGTGGTGTTTTGCACTTATTCACAAACCACACGATATATAATATCTAATTTCAAACCATAGGACAACAAGTTACACCCAATTGAAACTACAGTGTGGTAAGTTATATTTGACTGAAACCACAAGTGGTAAATTACCACAATGTGAAACTATGTTAGGTACATGTTACTTCTTTAGGTGCATTTTACACCACATGTCATTATTTAGCAGTATTTTTACCTTGTAAAGGGTATAATTGATATTTTAACATGTAATTTCAAAGCTCAGATGCATAAAAAGGCACATATCAAGCAAATCATATGTGGATGGTGGATAAGATGTTTATTTTCAAATCACATGGGTAAACATCTAATTTCAAAAACCACGTAGATATTCGTGCCAAGAACCCATTTCCCGATCTCTGAACTTTCTACCAAAAGAATATCGAGTGACAGTGTTCGTGATTGGATCCTCTCAATCCTTTGGAGCAAGTCAACTTCTCCACAAGTACTGAAACTGGAAAATAGGTATGCTCGATCCTGTGTGGATTTTAGTCTGTCAGCAGTTGGATAGTGTGAGTAGCTTGAGAATCCTGTGATTTGTTCATATATTGCAGACAGTGATCACCGAGATGTTGGGTTTGTCTTGGGTGCACCCGTGTCTTGGGTGCACCAAACACCGGGTGCACCCAAGACAGACCCCCGAGATGTTAAGTACCTCAATGCAAAAACATACATCAAGTACTACAGAATCCAATTGACCACTCATGGAAATCCCAAAGCTAGTTTCGTACGTGGAAGAACTATTTTTTAGCCATATCAAAATTGAATAGCCCAATGGTTGATATGGTTTTCGTTAAATTTTGGTATTTTATTTAACCTTTTTGCACAGAATGAAGAAAGCGGGTGACCTGTTACCTTCCACATCAAAACGACCCGGTGTGGACTTTATCTATTGGCAAACTCAATATAATTTGTATGTTAATTTATGTATTTTTATTTAAGGAGTTGCATTTTAATATCGAGTTTGTGTATATGTGAGGCTCAAACCGTATATATATATATATATATGTATTCACTAGGACACCTGTCATATGACATGTCAAAATCCAAAAGTGAATTACCTGCGACGTTCATGTCCCCAATGACATAGCCTTCATGAACACTCTTATAACAATCATGATCAGGACCTACGTGCCCATTAAAATCTCTTCTGATGAAGATTTTTTCGTTAAGGAATATTCTTTACAATACATCGTCTAGATCTTCTCAAAATTTCCGTTTATTAATTGATTGATTGATACATCATAATATCTCCCTATTATTATCACCACACAACTACACAAGTAATTCATCAAAGTGGCAACCACCGGCAACCTCATTGAATAATGGCCCCACATGTAATACTCAAATATTGCATTGCTTCGCTGTAGACACGTGTGTTCTATTACGCGTTTCTTAAAAGTCGCATTTTAGAACAACGTATGGGATACCGTCAAAGTATTCCCAATCAACTTACATTACTTGCTCAAACTAAAGCACAAAGGCTTAAATAAGATTCCATTGACAAATCATATGCCTTTCGAGGTTAGGATTGCAATCACATTTTTCTCTCTCTTTTTATTATTCTAAAAGCTTTTAGTATGTTCTTTCTCCAGTTTAATCGAAAAATTATTCGCTTCAAAATTTACGGAATATATATGATTTTTTTTACAATGAGGTGGCAGAAATTTTTTGTTTTTTTAAAGTGCATTCAAACCCACTTATCTTTTTATTGAGAGACGTTCATGTCACTGCACAACGACGATGGTAGTATATATATATATATGTTCTCTAGGAGAAAAATTGTTGGAAAATATTTAAGGAGGATGTTTGGATAAAAACAACATGTACGATTGGTTTAATTTTAAGGGAACAAAAACAGTTGTTGTAAATATCAAATAATGTCAAAAATAAATATATATGTATCATAAAATTTCCAATAGATATTATTATATTATAGTACAATCCAATCAAAGTGCTTGTTAACCATGAACTGAAATTACAATCGCAACCTTAAATTGGATGATTTTGGTTCTGAATTTAAAACCAAATTCAAGTACTTCGATTCGATGCTGGTATTTTTATAAAATGAAATGAAATTCGAACCCTTTTTTTTTGTTTTGTTTTTTGTTTTTCTGTTTTTTTTTTTTTTTGCAATAGCAAATGAAATGTTGGTCATAATTTGTAATATAATTATTGAATTTTTTAATTAATTGATTTGATGATCTTAGGAGATACGGTTTTATTCTTATATACGACAACAATAACTACCCTTCAATCCCAATAGATTGTGATATGCTACATGAATCATTGAAAGAATTAAGTTGGGTTGTGCACATGAATCATTTTTTTTCAAGAGCTTTTATCGATCAGAATATCTCTGTTAACCCTTTGGATTCTACATATTTATATATAACTTCGAACTGTGTATTCTTTGATCATCCTTGAAAGGGTAACTACATTCGACGTACATGTGCATCACAAGGACTTCGTTGTACGTGACTAAACTATCGTAAGCGAATATTTTAAATATTCTCTTTTATACAAGCCGCACATACTTAAGCTCAAATATCTTCGCTCCTTATTTTATCTATTTGGATCTTACTATACATCTAACGCAGCATACACGTATCTGTTACTATAATATTTTGGACGTGATTCATATTGGGTGCCCAGAATTCGGTAGCAAACAATAATGCAGTGAGTTATATTCTTGTATTCTGTATAAACATTAAAAGTTAAAAGATTAATTTCAAAATCATTGGAAATCAGAAGCAAATTGTCCTCCATTGCATCAGTTTGAATTATACCTTTGAGATCTGTTTGATATTATTTTACTTATCACTTTGACGTTTCAAGTTCCGTTATAAGAAATTTATTTATGTAATATTATTTTCAAATTATAGTTGATCAAATGTATATTTGATATTTTTTTAAAAAAAAATTTATCTTTGAAATTTTGTACTTAAAAAAGTTTACGAGACAACCAATAGATGGTAGGCTATTCTCCATTATTTGTTTCCCTTTTGTGGTTGCATGTTATTCTCCATTGGAATGCCAAGTTGCCAAGTGTATGAATAATGAACCAAGAAACATGCTCTCTCTCTCTATCTATATATATATATATATACAACAATTATCTCTGATGTGTGATCGATCGAAATGTGGTGCTTGTGATGTTGTAAGGTTTAAAAGATTTGAGTTGCAACGTTACAATAAGCTATAGCTTTTGGTAAAGCGACAAACGCTTGATCCTACAATTGATATCAGAGTCAATGTCACGTGTTTGATTCCAATAGGTTGCAAGGAGTGTAATTATTGTGAGGGAGATTGTTGGGTACAACAATTGACATTGCAGTGTGACCGATCGAAATGTGGTATGTGTACTGTTGTATAGTTTAAAAGATTTGAGTTGCACCGTTACCATAAGCTATAGCTTTTGGTAAAGATGTCAAGTGTCATATATATATATATATATATATATATATATATATATATATATATATATAGATTAAAGAGGAAAAGAAATATATTGTAGTTCTATGTTTTTGAAATTTAACCTCTGATAATTATACTTCCATTTTTATATATATCTCCACTAATCCTCTCAAATGACAATTTTGTTATAATTAACTAATTTTAATAATTAAATATATTAGTTATACGCGACGCGTGCTACTATACATAAAGATAAGGAAACAATGGTGGATACGCTTCATCACCATAAAAAAACTACCTCAACTGATTTTAATAATGAGTAGCAAAAACTGCAAAAAGAAAATGAAAATATTGGACCACAATTTGGGATGAAATTTGATGCTTCTACATGATAATGTCCTGGAAGTGGCATTTACTATTGATATTACACATTAATAATGATGATATCTCCTTAGTAGCATCATCGAACTAACCCAATTTGGGAGTCTCACTTTTTTTGGATGAAAAGCAAACCATATCATTGAATGATCAATAATATTAAGCATATATAATATTAGCACAACTATGTACTTCTTCGCTATCCGCATATATACAATCTGATGCTTGAGGAAGAGCATGAACAATTGTATTGGAATTACGTGAAATATATGAGACCGTAAACGACGTAAACTCTCTAGCAAGACAACAACTATCAGAAATAATGAGACTAATAACTGATAAGCTATCATCTCCCCTATCCACCCATCATCACAAAGAGATAATCCCCTCCCAACGTTATACAATAGGGCTGCTTAATAGGTCGGGTCAATCCGGACCCGGCCCAAAATCGGATCGGTTAGCCTGATTCGGGACCAGAATCGGGCTAACCAGTTCCGAATCGATAAGAGACCGGGCCGGAGGTTCTACCGTTCCGGAACTGGTATCTTACGGATTCCGGACTGAACAAGATCCGTTATTTTTTTAAAAAATCAATTTTTATTATTTAGATAAATATTTTCGAGTTTAGTTTAAAAACACATAGACACATTAGCTCAATTGGTTAGAGCTGCATAAAAGAAGGTGATGGCCACGTATTTGAATCTTCCAAGCAACAATTTCCTCGATTTTTTGAAAAAAATAAAAAAAATAAAAAACTGGTTTCATGTTGGATCGGGTCCAACCCGTAACGGGTTGGGACCGGATCCGGATCACACCGGATTCCGATAAACAGCCCTACAATCCCAACCCACACCAACAGTGAACTCGAATGCTTCCTTGCAAGCGATTGCTTTGGGAGTCTCACTCAGACAACCCAAATGGTTCGTTGAATGTCAGCAAAGTGGAACATAAATGAATGAAATGAAATTAACTATTATAAATTTGTGGTACAATTATTATGGGAATATTAAGAAGATAGTCATGAAAATAATCCTCAAATTGCTGCGGCTCACGAATTATGCTTTTTAATTAATGGTGAATAATTCCATTTAATCCTCTTCTACTTTTATAAATAAAGAAAAAATGGTCATTTATATTTTAACTTAAAAACTATTAAATATTTTACGCCGTAGAAATATCTTTATTATGAAGATATTATGCAAGACAATTCTATTTAAAAAAATAAATGTTGTTCATAATTAATTAAATAATTATGGTATATTATATTTAAATAAGAATAAAAAAAGTGAACAATACGTGCTATGATATCCACGCGTATTATTCAAAAGTAAACAGATTAGGGTGAACTGTTTTTTCGGCCAAAAGTTGAAACTATAAATATTTTAATTACTCTTTTTGTTTTTGCAACTTTAAATTTCCAATTTTAAAAGTATGATGCATAATGTTGGGAGGGATGTATGCAAAAATTCTTCTTTACGCTTGTAGACGGAGGTGTACCGTCTAAAGGAGAATAAGTCTTACTCATTGGCACCAGATATTGCAGCATCTCATGTCCGCTCGTCGATTAGTATATGTTTCTGTGCTGCTATAGTATAAGGAAATAAAATTATGCATCTGCTAACAGTTATAGCCTTTTGTGTAAAAATTTTAAAAATAGTTGTATTATGTAATGAAATGGAGTTATGTAGTATTTATATAGGTTGATTGTTAATTGAATCAAATGAGTAAATTAATTTATGTCTCATTTAATAAATGTAATTAAGATGAAATGTTGACCGAGAAGGACCACATTTTATTTTTTTTGCCCCAAAAACTTGTAGACTTTTATTTTTGTTAAAGAGAAGAATTCGGCCTAAATCTGACTTTCAAGTATTAGACTTTAATTTTGAATTACAAGTATTTCTCTACACCAAATTTTACGTTTATTTATTACTTAAATCAACATCAAATATAATATTAATAATTTAGGCCAAATTTGAATAAAAAATCATTCACCGATGGATTGTAGCTCATCTGACATCGGTCATAATTTTCGATCCAAATATCTTGTATTCGAGTCTCCGTCTCTCACCCCCACTTATTGTAAAGAATATACATCTGTCAATCGAAAGAATATTTCTTAAACATGAGTTTCGAAATAATCCTTTAAATAAAAATAGGAAAAAAAAACTTTATATTTAGATATCAGAGTCAAAATAATATATTATACTTTAAGAATATATTTTCCAAAATTTTTAAAAAATTCAACCAAATATCAAATTTTTTTATAGGCCAAAAATTATATTGCACATGAATACAACAAAGGTACTTAAATCCATATATAACATAACACACAAACATTCCTAAATCATTACTTTAATCCTAGACAAAATCTAGGATTTGTAAATCAGTCATTGACCGAATAAGATACAATTCATTTGCCCTCTGCCGTCAACCATGACCATGACATTATTTTTATATTATCACTAACCTTCTGAGAAGAAAAATTCTGATATTAAAGACCACATTATTCCTGACAAGTCATAAGTTCAATCAAATATCATGGGTTATGGTCAACAAACCTTATGTAACTTTTCAAATATGTATATAATACCACTATGATTTGAAAATATGTAGTTTATCCCATGTGGTATGAAAATAAGCAATTTTTTCGCTTATAGTTTGTGAAAATATATAGTTTACCCCATATAGTCTGTAAATAGCTGCAAAATTATTCCTTCATATATACTATGTTTTGCAAATAACAGGAGGGTAAAATATCTATTTTGAAAACCAAATGGGATAAATTGTATATTTACAAACCACAAAGCACAAGTCACAGGGGGTATACTGCATATTTACAAACCACAGATCACATTGGGTAAAATGTCTATTAGGAATACCACATTGGTAAAATGCCACTAGCTCCAAGTATCAATTATAAATCTAAGACTAATTCTTGAAAAACCAACCTTAACAACCTCATGTGATCAAATCAACTTTTAAGTTTTAACAAGTAAAACTCGACTAAAAAATATTGTATTTTTCTTATCTGATTATTTATGGAAAGGGTAAAGATCATTAGATTCAGAAATTAACCTAAGGTTTTCTAAAAAATGTTAAAAGAAAAAATGAAATTAACTACAGGGGTCTACGAACATGGGAATGAGGGAATCTGTCTGGAGATGACCTCAGCTGTTTTAGAGGAGTTATTTTCAAGATTCAAGCTTTCACCCTGATATTTAAATATAATATAATTATATTTTAGCATTCGATTAATTACCCTGAAATCCCCACAGACAAATCTAACTTTTCAATCAGTCCCTATTAAATCTGTAAATCAGTTTATTGTATTTATAAAACATTTAAAATGTTTGAAGAACAATAATTGTCATGATTGGAGAGTTATCAAAACATGATGTTTGGGCTCTTTAATGATTTAAAGATTAGAGTTGTATAATTACTATAAGCTATATCTTTTGGTAAAACAACACACTTGATCCTACAATCCGAGTCAAGGTTATGTGTTCGATTCCCATGAGCTGTAAGGTAGTGCAATTATTGGGATGAAAATTGTTGAAGTGCAATAATTGTCCATGTTTGAAGAGCGGTCGAAGTATGTGTTGGAAATGAATTAAAAAGGAAAAAAAATTGCTCTCTATCAATCGAGCATTACAGCTCGATCGGTCGAGATGGCCATAATTTTTCTTATCAATTGCTGCAGGAGCTCGATCGATCGAGCTCCTATTTCGATCGATCGAGGCATGTTTTTGTTGTTTGAATTGGTATGTCCATTCACATTCGGGTGCGATTTTTCGCGATGCGGTGCCTCCAAATGGTGTTCTTTTGGACTTGTTTTTTGGTTCACTATATATATAACATTTCCATCACTTGATAAAAACAAGATTTCGAAATCAACATCATACAAAAAGATTAAATCGAGAGCATTTTGTTTGTTCATCAAGTTTCTTCTTTTTAGTGTTTTGAACATTTGTGGTTTGATGACTTATGATTTGGAGTGCTCCTATCATAAGTCATAGTCATTGTATCTTGGGAGACAAATTGATATAGCAAACCGTTATCACCAAGGCAGGACAATATTGTCTTAAGAACGGAGATTACAAATCTCGCATCGACATAAAACTTTGAAGCCATTGTTATTTGTTACTAAATTCCTGATATACACTTTGAGAGAGAAATTTTAACAACAACCTTAAGATAATACTAGCAACAAAAGGCTTCGTCGAGGTGCAACAACGACTCCAGTTCATCATGGTGAAAGACCTAAAAAGTTCAATGAAAACGATTTCAAGCGATGGCAACAAAAGATTTGTTTTATTTGACAACCTTGAGGTTGGCAAGGTTCCTCAATGAAGATGCTCCTACTATTATGGATGATGAAATCGACAACCAAAAGAGGACTGCGATTGATGCGTGGGATCAAAGCCATATCCAGTGCAAGAATTATATTCTCAACGGACTGGACAACACATTGTATAATGTGTATTGTCTAGTAAAGAAGGCCAAGAAAATGTGGCAATCCTTGGAGAAAAGGTATAGATCCAAGGATGTCGGCATGAAGAAAATCATCGTTGGGCGATTCCTGGATTTCAAAATGGTTGACACAAAGCCAGTGATAGCGCAAGTGCAAGATTTGCAAGTAATCATGCATGAAATTCATGCGGAGGGAATGGTTCTAAGTGATTCCTTCCAAATGGCCGCAATGATTGAGAAGTTTCCTCCATCATGGAAGGACTTCAAGAATTATCTCAAGTAAAACGAAAAGATATGAATCTCGAAGACCTTGTGGTTCGATTGAGAATCGAAGAGGACAACAGAATTTCTGAAAGGAAGGAAAATTGGCATCAACATGAAGCACGAGTGAACTTAGTGGAAAAACCCGCCGGAACAAAGCGAAAGTTTGACTGCATTGCCTCCAAATTTGAAAAGGCGAAGAAGTTCAAAGGCAAGTGCTACAAATGTGGAAAACTCAATCACATGGGGAAGGATTGTCGCAATAAAGACGATTGTGAGAAGGTTATGGATCAAGTAAATGTGACCGAAGAAGATCGTCTCTCAAATGATTTTGATGATCTAGCGCTTACCGTTAAATTAGATTGTGTATCTTTGAAATTTGTAAACTCCAAGAATTGAGTGATTCTAAATAAATGTAATGACGATATTTGTTTAAAGTAATAAAATTTATGTTATTACTTCATTATTGAATCTTATGGTTTGTGGCATGATTGTTAGGATCATTTAAATCATAGTTCGCATCACAAATTGTAATGTTAAATTTATTGATTGTGTGGGCACTAAGTTAACAAAATCGTCATTCATTCGTTAGAAGAATCGTAACGTCACCAGAGTTAGCTCACAATGATGTTTGTGATGGAAATATCGTGCAAACTAGATATGTGAGAAAATTAATTTGTTGTTTTATCAATTTTAGCACATGATATTGTTGTGACTTTTTTGTTATGAAGCAAAAATGCGGCCAATGAGATTGCAATAAAATTTAGCAACTGAGTTTGCTATGGGAAATTGTGAGTAGATTATACTTGTGTTGTCTAAGAATTTGACGCTTAAGTTTGAATCTACAAGACTATAAAATCTTGAATTCGAGTTTCTAAGCTTTATACGCTTAAAACACAAGTGATAAATCGAAGCCGCAAATTTTGACTAGGCATTGTAATATCTCAAATTGGTTCATTTTGAATTTCTAAGCTAGTACGCTGATAACATGAATTAGCAAGATTTAAAATCTTGAATTCAAGTTTTCTAAGTTAGTGCGCTTAAATTACAAATTGTGGGCCGAGTTTGATAATATTATCAAAGTTTCAACTGTTATAAGCAAGTACGCTTAAATTCGAAATTTTCAAGAAATAAAACTTGAATTGTAAGACGGTAACGCTTAGAACTTGAAATACGAAAGCTTGAACGCCAATGCAATTCGTGACTATCCCAAGTTGTTGGGGTTGCTATTCTATGGGTCAATCACATACTAAGTACCACATTTATGCAATGGCGAAAAACCTTGTGATTGAAGGAAAATTGAGTTTCCTACAATATTTAAAATGTGGGGCCACTTGGCTAAACTAGAAATATGAAGGACAAAGTAAAGTACTAACAAACTCATAAAAGACATGAAGAGTTTGACAAATCATGTTGTCAAATCTCAAGGATTAATTCGAGTTTCAAATTTTAAACTTTGCTTATGCTCTTAAAATTCAAGTCTACAAGAAATTTAATCTTGAACTTGTACTTTAAAGAATCTATGCGCTTAAATATGAATTATGAATTAAAGTTGAGTATTTTCTATGGTCTCGAGTTAACAACGCTTAAAATTCGATGATGGAAATATCCTAAAAGGATAAAATGATGCAAATGAGGTAATGTGATTACCAAAAATTGAAGATATACTGTTGTGGAAAATTCTCTATGTAAAACATATAAAGCTTATTCGGCCGAGTGGCTTTATAAGTTGTTAGAGAAAAATCATGTGCATGCAACTAAAATGTGTTGCACTAATGCCAAATGACAAAATGATCTCTAGTGGCATAATCACGAGTGATTATGTTAAACCGTGGATCCGCATATAAATTGGTTAACCGAGAGATCATGTGGAAGTTTATCGAGGGGAATGATGTTAAAACCTTATAATCAAAATCTCATAGTGGATACCCAACCTTGTTGACTGGAGATCCCAAGATCTAGGTTTAAAAATGACAACTAAATTATGAGATTGTATAAACACCTGGATATCAGTCTCCAACCCATTCCTATGATAAGAGGTGTAGCCTAAAAAAAGGGTACGAGAATAGGCAAAAGACCTTTGATGATTCCTAAGACATATTAGGGTATGTTGGAATATAGAGGGATACTCTTTTAAGAGATAACCTACGTGAGTGTGAAGTGTGATCGCTTCAAAGAATGAAAAGCACTTATGAAACCAAGCGTGGTCCATGGCCGAAACGGACACAACCGTAAGAAACCAATACGAATGTTAGAATTATTATGGTGTGGGTTCAATTGTCTTGGTTTACACCAACGACTCATTTGTTCAAGACTATAAATTCACTATTAAGTCAAGTAAATCCGATTGAATACTACTACGGAAGATTCAAAGCCGCAAGCTATCTCTCCAGATGGCATAATAGTTCGTCAAAGCACTCAATTGCATCATTAATGTAATTCATGTGAGGGATTGTTGAAAATGAATTTAAAAAAAATATTGCTCTAGATCGATCGAGCATTGTAGCTCGATTGATCGAGATGGCCAGAATTTTTCTTATCAATTGCTTCAGGAGCTCGATCGATTGAGCTCCTGGTTCGATCGATCGAGCCCTGTTTTTGTTGCGTGAATTGGTATGTCCATTCACGTTCGGGTGCTATTTTTCGCGATGCGTTGCCTTCAAATGATGTCCTTTTGGACTTGTTTTTTGGTTCACTATATATATAACATTTCCCTCATTTGATAAAAACAAGATTTCGAAATCAACATCATACAAAAAGATTAAATTGAGAGCATTTTGTTTGAGTTTATTCTTTTGAATGTTTTGAACCTTTGTGGTTTGAGGACTTATGATTTGGAGTGCTTCTATCACAAGTCATAGTCGTTGTATATTGAGAGACAAATTGCCATAGCAAATCGTTAGCACCAAGGCGGGGTAATATTGTCTTAAGGACGGAGATTACAAATTTCACATCGACATAAAACTTTGAAGACATTGTTATTTGTTACTAAATTCATGTGATACACTTTAAGAGAGAAGTTTTAACAACAGTATGCGTTTGGACGGCTATACAGTTTAAATTTTAGAGTTCACTATCAGCATATTTTTTGTTAAAATATTAAACACTTGATCGTACATGAAATAATTAAATGTATCGAAATATTTTTTAATATAAATCTATATGCGTTTAAAATAGCGTAAAAATAAATATGCAACATATAAAATATTATAAATTTATAAAAAATATTATTTGAACTTCCCATTCTTGTTAGCTTCTCTTTTCTCTATAAATAAGTGCTCAGTATTACCTTACACAGGCTTGAAGAAGGAAGAAAAGCAAAACTTCAAAGCATCTTCAAAGCCCTCACCTTCTTAAAGCTCTCCTTTTCAATATCCATCTGGACCCATCAAGCCCTAAAGAAAAGCCTAGAAAAAGCAAAAGAATGGGCCAAACTTCGCTTAAAAGTAGTGCTCTCTCCCTTAAATCCATCAAATTCTTGTGCAGCTATGGCGGCCGGATCCTCCCCCGTTACCCGGACGGAAAGCTACGGTACCATGGTGGCCAAACCCGTGTTCTTTCTGTGGAACGCAGCGTTTCCTTTTCTGGTAACCCTCTTTTCCATTTTTGGAAGTGATTGCAAGATTCTGTTTTTCGTTTTTGTGTTGTTTAAGGATTTGTGTTTGATTGTTTTATAGAGCTGTTGTTGAAACTGGGGAAGATGTGTGGAACGACGGTGAGTTTGAGGTGTCAGTTTCCGACTGAAGATTTGGACGCATTGGTCTCGATTACTTCCGACGAGGATCTTGCAAATCTCATCGAGGAGTACTATCGGGCGGCGGCACCTCCACCGTTGTCGTCTCTCAAGATCAGAGCTTTTCTTTGGGCCCCCAAACCCACCAAAAAAGTCTCTCCGCCTCTCTCAACTGTCTCCTCCACCTCACCCAAATCACCCTTTCGCTACGCTGCCGTCAGCGGTGGCGCCCCACCGCGGTGCCCCACCTCCGCCAGCGGGAAATGCATTCGCCACGCCCCGAGGCCACCGCGGTCTCCTCCGTCATACGGTGTGAAAGCCGCCGGGAAACCTCATTATCATCAGTATGCATGTCATCGTCATGGAAATGGTGGCCCTGTTTATCTGCTTCACGATGGGAATAATTGGCAATAACAGAATTTTCCGCGGAACCAAATCTTTCCAGGGAAACGGAAATATCCAACTGATGAACATGGAAAAAGATTAAAAAAAATTCTTAAAAAAGAATCAAGAAAAAGGTATATATTATGATGTAAGATGATGCATATATAATTTGGACTGTGTATCATTGATTAAAATTGGAAAAAGGGATCCATTTTTGTCGATCTCACTGTGTGGAAATATAATGAAAATCGAGTCTTCGGATTCAGCAAATCATTTGAATGGACTGTGTGTAATGTAATCATCATCTTCTTGTTTTTTCTACTCTTTTCTGCCCGTAATTCCAATTTTATTTCACGAAAATTATCGTCGTTTCGTTTAAAAATCTCTTTATCTGCTGCGTTGCTGTAGTAGCCCATTAAAGAAGCAACCAAAGAACCAAGAGTACTTTCATTTATGATGATGAATGTATGCATCATCTATTTTTTGGTCTTTTCTTTTGATTTTTTGTTCTTCGTGTCCCGTATAAACTGATTCCATGGTTCATTTTATTTTTTCTTATTATTTTATAATCAGATTATGGTAAATATATTTCTAATTTTTCAATATCTTTTGTTCGTTTTATGATTTCTTGCAGGCTGAGAAGGGTTCCGTGATTTCTTATTAAACACAAAGGATAGTGACAGCTTCGAAATGGATAGAGTGAAGGTAAGCAAGTGAATTATATCGACCTTTAATCTTTTCAAGAACTTAAAGAATATTGCAATTTTTTTTTGTTAATTATCTTTATATAATTATATTTCGAGTTCATCAAGCTTGTTCAGGTTAGTTCTTACATTTTCCAGAACCCATAATTGGTCATATCCGTTTTTGTCTTCGAAAAAATTTAATGTCTTAACGATACAGCCAACTAACACTAATATTTCATTTATGACCAGATCCTATGAACCATTAACACTAGCAGCCCTAGAGAATATCATGGTGTTGCCCAATGGTAAGTCATCCCCTTCCCCCCTGAGTTGGTCTTGGGTTCGAACCAACCCCTCCCCCTCCCCTTAAAAAAAAACCCTAGCAACCCTAGAAACTTATAATGGTAATCGATGTTTCATGATATTTTGATCGATAAATTTGAAATATCAAAGATTTTAAATTTAGTTTATTTGTTTGGATGATTTGATTTAGCTGATTTCCGAATTAAAATACACTTATATTAGTGATTAGGGTGAATTACCTATGGGCCCCACTACATCTAGTTTGAACAATAACGAATTTCATCCAACTAATTTAAACAATTACATCTATATAATTTGTTATGTATTTTTGTTGTACTTTTTTTATATATATTATAAACTAGAGTGGATAATGTTGTAATACAGCTATCCAACAAATGGTTCATCGATCTCAGAGCCGGAGCTAGAAGTTGCGTGTACGAGTGCCGATGCATGGGATGAGGGGAAAACTCGAAAAACTTAAAACATTATGGATAGAAAAAATTAAGACGTAAATGGCAATTGGCTTGGATTGAAGATGTGGAGTTGGAAAGTGAAGGGATGAAAACCCTAACTGGAGTACACACCAAATATAAGAAAGGCCAAATGGAATTTACATGGAATTGGAATTATTGGACGTGGCTAATGCAAAGCATCAATAAAATCGAACTTTTTTAAGGTCTCATGATTTTCAAGTTTGGTACCCCTCCATGGCCCATTACAGCTAATGCCTCAATTCATGGAACAAATCCATTTTTCTTGAAATTTGAAGAGATGTATACAAGAAAATGACACAAATTAATTTAATGTCCAAAGATAAAAAAGATATCCTAGAACTATTAAGGATAATTTGAAAATTGATCTTGGTTAAAAAATTTCGATCTGTGACATTTTTTAAAAAGTTTTGTGTAATGACCTTCAGACACATAAAAAAACAAAGGTCAACCAATGGTTGGAAATTTAAAATATTATATTTCAAAATTTTGATTAAATAATTATTTTTTTAAAAAAAAATTCAGCAATTAATTAGTAAATCAATATAATTGTTGAGATCAACTACTGAATCAGAAATATAAAGTGAGATCAAATACATTAATTCAAATTAAATCCATCTATCCATATACCATTTTAGCTACCAATATTGAATGTATTAATTTGAATTCAAATTTTCAAATGACATATAAATTTTCCTTAGGAAATATCAAATAATTATGGCATATTTATACACAAACTCAATATTAAAGAACATCACCTTTTAAATAAAATAATTGAAACTAATATACAAATATTTTAGACTAATTATATTGACCCGATTGTTTGATGGAGCTCATATCGGATCCCAACAAGCATTTAACAGCTTTTTCCTATGTGATGACTGATGAGGGATAACGAGATAAGGGCCACATTGATGTGACAAAGGAAGCATCTCAACTCAGTAAGGCATGGAGACCATACGCATAACGCATATAAAACAAAATATTAATAAATAAAAATTTGAATGAATCATTAATATTTAAATAAAATATTGTTTCCTGTTTAAAAAAAAAAGATCTAATAAAATAAATCAATAAATCGAAGGAAAAAAAATGTAGGAAACTGAGTGGTGAAGATAAAGAAAAAGTGGTTCAAGGTCATCCCTACCCCACAAACTAAAAGAATAAGTATATCCATATATAGATTCTAATTTAAATTTCTAACTAATAGTTTGACCATTAAAAAAACCGAATTTTGGCTTGAGATGTTCAAATTGTTTAAATAAGAAATATATAAAAACTTACAATGAGGTTGGGGTTGGGGTTGGGATTTTGGCAAGAGATCAACAAGGACATTGTATCGGGACATTGTATCGCATGGAGTGGTAAGCATTCAATCTACAAGCTACACCAGAATTGGCAGAAGCAATAGCTGTACGAGACGAGATTGAAATGGCATGCCAATATGATTGGAGTTGTATTATCATCGAAATTGATTGTTTGCTAGCAAGCTAACTTTTCTCCCAACCTAGTTGCTAAAGTGTTAGAAAGAGAAAGAACACAAAGAGATGCTTTGCTTGAATGAAACTTGGATTGAAACTTGATGGTTACAAATGAACTCCTACCCCCTATATATACATGTCTACCTCCTCAATGGATGGTTGTGATCGATTTGATCTAACGGCGAAGAAAGATCTTCTAGGATTTTCTACACTTCTACATGTTTCTACAAGGTTCCATTGGTATCTCATACAAGATTCTAGAAAACTCTATATTACAAAAGAATATACAAGTGAGACCTAGAATCTTTCGGGGTGCTCTAAAGTGTTCTTCACGTTTACAGGAGCTTTCGGAACGTCCAAAACCTCTGATATGCCGGAATCCGCTAGAAAGTTTCGGAGCGTGACATTCTCCCTGTCACGCCCCGAAACCGGGGTTGATAACACCGGCGTTGATTCCAAACATTAATTCAAAATCAACAAGCATCGCGTACAGATCTATGATAAAAACTAGTCTATTTATTCCATAGAAAATAATAATCGTCTTTTACAATTGATATTACAAAATACAATTGTCTCGTATTAAATCAAATATGCGGAAGCGTAAATAAAACTAATAAATTCTTGAAGGTTCTTCGTGGATCATCATCTCCAAAATTCTTCTTATAATTCTTCCTCGATCTCTTCTTTTCGTCTTTGTCTGGGATGGGAGGTAAGGGGCGAGTATTTGGGAAAATACTCAGCAAGTAGGGGCCGATTGAACATAGTAAAAACACATATATTTTCATAGCAGAAATCATTTTAAACATTTCTTTATCAAATCCATAGATCTTGGCACATAAACACGTTAACACATCTCCACATATCCACATATCGACTTATTGTATTCATGAGGTGGCTCCCGTGGTATAGCACTTTGCTCTTGAGGATCAAGTGGTGACTCCCATGCATGTGGCACGCCCACGTCATGTAGCACTTTGCCCCGCCGAATCAAGTGGTGTCTCATACACACGTAGCACGTTGCTCCGCAAGGTCCTTCATTCATGATCATGTTACATACTTGTTTAGATTTAAAAACATACTTTTCATAGGGTTGTTCAATCGAGATTTAAAGCATACATAAAGTTTGAAACGAAATGAAGTTGTAGCAAAAACCCACTTACAGTTGTTGAAGATTCGAAGCACGTTGATATGAGATTCGGGTTGAGAAAATGGTGTGAATCTCCTCCTCTCTTCTTGAAGGTTTCGAACATGTGTGTGTGTATGTGAGGTTTTCGAAAATGATGAGTGGTGGAATAATCTTCCTTTGGTATAATATGATGTGTTTAATGTGGTGGAATGATTTAATTAAGGTTCCTAAAATTTGGCCATTAGAGTCATGATTTGAGCCAACCAATGATTGGGTGTCATCAAGGTAATGAATGGATGTTAATGGTGTGGCAATTAAGTGGGAATACAATTAGGAGTAAGGTGATTCAATGTAGGAAGATTTTAATTTGGATCCCTAAACTTTGGCCATATGATTGAATAAGATAATTGAATGGTAATGTCATGATTTGATCATGCAATTAAATGGATACCAAGATTTGGGCATGTCACTTGAATGAGTCAATTAAATGAGGCAAAATGAATAAATGATTTTGAGTGTTTAGTGTAGGAGAATTATTAGACAAATACCAAAACTTATGCCCTTTAATGACACAATTTGAGCAAGGTGCTAAATGTCATTAATTGAGATTGAATGGTGGTTGAATGGATTTGAATGGTGGCATGATTGAGTCATACAATTGAATGACCTTGAATGATGATTTTAGCAAGACAATGATGACTCTCATGATTTGGAAAGGAAATTGATTAGACAAATTTTGGGGTCTTCACACTCCCCCACCTAAGTTGGTGACACCCTTGTCGCCTGCATATCGCGGAAGTCCTTAATCTTGTGTGCGAACTGCCACAAGTGGTCTTCGTGCTCCCAGCTAGATTCTGCATCAGGTAGACCCTTTCATCGCACGAAGTACTCAGTGTATGGGGGGAACTCCTCTTTTACGTATCACTCGGTCCGCCAAAATATCCTCCACGCCTTTGTCATATGATGTGACCACAATAGTTGGCGCCCGATGTGATGTCCCACGGCTTGGATCCTCCATGTCTGCATGATATGGCTTCAACTGGCTCACATGAAACACAGGATGGATCTTTAACTTTGGTGGCAGTTGTAGTCGATAAGATACTGTGCCTATACGAAGCTCGATGGGAAAGGGGCCTTCATATCTACGTATCAACCCCTTGTGTGCTGGCCGCAAGGACTTGAACTGTTGGGGGTAGTAGCTTCACCATTATAAGGTCCCCTTCCTTAAACTTGACCGCCCGTCGCTTAAGATCTGCCCATTTCTTCATCTTTTTGGCGGCTTTGTTCAAAGATGCTCGAGCCAAGTCAGTCTCATCCTGTATGGACTTGACAAATGTGTACGATGTGGGGCTGCTCCCTGTGTAGCATGTGGCAATGTTATGCAGTGTCATCGGCTACCTGCATGTGGCTAAATTTGCTCGGCTGCAAGTTATAAGAGAACTGGGCCGTGTCTAAGAGTTTCGCCCAATCTCGCTGGTTGGCACTCACATAGTGCCGCAAGTATAATTCTAGTAGCGCACTCACCCGCTCTGTATGCCAATCCATTTGCGGGTGGAAGCTCGTCGAGAAAGTAAGATCCGACCCCAAAAACTTGGATATTTCAGACCAAAACTTCCCCGTGAAGCGAGGGTCACGATCACTGACAATGGTTTTCAGAATGCCTCAACGCTTGACCATGTGCTTAGTGAAAAGCTTGGCCGTGTCAATGATTGTGATGTACAACTAGCATGCCAGACTATCGAATTATTAAAGGGAAAAATCACCTTTTATCCAATAAATTGGCGTAAATTGGATTTTGATTCACTGATTAATCAAAAATAGATTTTCGTATAACAACTTTGTTTCTGTTATGATTCTAATCATTTATCTTACCGGAGCATGTTCATGGTGCTGGACATGTCAACAATATCCGAAGTAAGTTATATAATATATGGTGCAATACAACAATCAGATGAAAAAATGATCGAAATATAAAATGAAGCCAAGTTGTTGGGATCAAGAGCTTAACATTAAGAAAAAAAGAAAAGAAAAGGAAAAACAATATATGTTAGTAGATACGCAACTCTATTTTCTTTTATAGTGACAGTGCAAAGCCCCATACTTAATAACAGGTGGACATAAGAGGTTGTACTACATGTGTGTCAATTTGGTAGGCTTATTATGCCATAGACGGTGAGGAACACTTCATGTGCAAGCACACAGAGGTTATAAAATGTAATTCCCAATATTTCCCCCACAAGAATCCCCATAAATTGATTTGGGTTGGCTCGAACTCATTACCTCGCTTTGATAACAACTGTTAGGATCAAACACTTAACACTAGCAAAAAGTTATAACTGTTAGCAGAGACAACTTTATTTTCTTATACAGTGGCAGTGCAAAACACCGTACTAAGTGAGATTTGAATATGAGTGGTTGCACCATGTGGGTGGCAATAAGTCATGTTTGTTATGCATTGATGGTGATGGGCATTTCGTGTACGAGCACATGCATGATATAACTTTTAATTCCCAACACAAACTATTAATGCAAACATTTAATTTAGATTAATTAAATGACTAAAAAATCCAATTTAGACCAATTTATGGTATGAGTTTCCTAATTGTTAATTAAGTAAATCGATTGTTATATTCAAAGTTGATTAACTTGATAATTGGCACTTTATTGTACGAAGAATACTTCGGAATGGATGGAATACACCTGTGAGTCTACCAATTTGTATCCTAGTTCAAATTGATTTCTTAGATGTTATTATTATTATTATTATTATTGTTATTATTATTATTATTATTATTATCTTTTTCAAGTTTAAGAAAACGTTGGTTAAGGTTCTCTGAATATGCATCTAACAATTTCAATCTCTTGTGTCAATTTTTATATCCCAATTTCTTTAAGCATCGGTTGGTTACGTCATCATTCTGATCAAGTGTTTTTATGAAATTTGTTGCTCGGTACCTACAAACAATATATACTAAATTTTAATTTGAAAAAAAAAAAAAATTCAAGTTTTCAATAGATCAGGCTTATTACATAATAGATGGCCAAGGGTCGTGAACTTCTATTTGCAAAGAAGAAGCAGCGACATAGCTGGAGAATAAGTATCGGCTAACTCTTATCCAAACGACAAAATATTACATCTTAATTAAATTATGATTCCTTGAATTCAAAACGTGTTCTAAAAGCTCACAAAATATTAAAGAGAATGTTTGGGATTCAAATTTGGTGCAAAAATACATTTGAATATGTTCGAGCTGGATTCAAGTTTGATGTTTTATATATGTGTTGAATGGCATTCAAGTTGGCTTAAAAACCTCGTGAATTTGTTCGATTTAATTAGTAAATGATGTGTCTAAGACTTTATTTCATTTTCAAGTTTATTATTAAATTGGTTGTTGATGATTTTTTTTTTAAAGTTTTAGTATAGCATATATAACATAGTGTATATTGTAAATCTTGAGAAACTGAATGAACATCGAACAAGAAAAATGTGTTCAATTTCTTAATTGTGTATAATGAATGAATGAACATTTACATCTGAGAATGAAGACTACATATTACATTTTAATATTGAGGGTATTTGTGTAATTTCACTATATCCTAACTAACTAATTATTGGAAACAAACTAAAGTTTAAGCAAGTGATAACAGATTGTATCTTGTTCAAATTTGTTGATCAATCATAGCTTGATCTTCACATCCCCCGCAAGATGTAGATGTATATTTTTCATGTGCATCTTGGTAAAAACTGTTCAAATAAATGAGTGACAAGCTGTTTCGTTAAGACGTTTGCGATTTATTCTGTTGCTGGAATGTGAACAATCTTGATCAATCCATTATGAGCATTTTCCCTTACTGGGTGGCAGTAAATTTGTATGTGTTTTTGTCCTCTCGTGGAATACTAGATTGTTGGTTATGCAACTTGCGGATTTATTGTCTGTAAAATTAAAGTAGGAGAATTATGAGAAATGTTAAAATCATTTAACATATATAATAAACATTGCATTTCACAAGTGGTTGTTGCCAAAGCCCTATATTCACCTTCTGCGGATGACCTACTTAATGTTGTTTGTTTCTTTGGTTTCTATGAAATCAATGAATCTCCAAGAAAAATAGTGTACCATGTAACACTATGCTTTGTGTCAACACAACCTACCCAGTCACTATCATTATATCCTTTGAGGTGTAAATGTGACATTTTTGAGAGAAATATGTCGTGTCTTGGAGTGGATTTAAGATATCGTAGGACTCGGTGGGCCGTGGTTAAATGATGTTGTGTTGGTTTGGACATGAATTGTGAAAGAGTTTGAATGCTAAAAGACAACTCAGGTTTGGTGATAGTCAAATAGAGTAATCTACCACTCAATCTTCTATAAGAAATGGGATCTGGGAGTAAGTCATCTTCTTTGGAACTTAGTTTTAAAGTTGATTCCGTTGATGTTGAAGATGGTTTACATCCTAAGTAACCAGCATCATTTATAATACCTAAGGCATATTTTCATTGGCATAAACTGATGCCTTTATCTGATCTAGCTATTTCCAGCACTACAATGTATTTTAGATTGCCAAGATTTTGATTGTGAACTTGTCATCAAGATATTTCTTTGTAGCTTCAATTTCTATCAAGTTGTTTCCTTCCAATATGATGTCGTCGACGTAGACTAGCAAGGCAGTTAAATGATTTGGGTGGATAAAACAAACAAAGAACAATCTGAGTTGATGGCTTTGCAAGTGATTGAGGAAGATTGCAATCATAAAGATTGAGATATGCAGGAGGATTTCTAGTTCTGGATGTTTTCCTGACAGCGGTTGTGGGCTGACTTGGGACACCAGATGGACTAATGTAAGGATCAGATGTTGCACTCATGTCATTTGTAGACTGAACATGTTGTTCATGTTGAATTTCTTCTATATATACATTAGAACTGATTGTGCCATTTGTTTACTATCAGTAACTGAAGAAGGTTTATGTTTAATAACCGCAGTAGGAAAATAAAAATGATCATCTGGAGGAGGAAATATAACCTTGTGAGAAGACACATGAGTCCAATTTCTATCTTTAAAAGGGAACTCATTTTCATAGAATTGAATGAATGAAAACCTATTTAGTGTCCAGATTATATAATTTATATCATTTATAGCCTAAAGGGTAACCAACAAGGATGCATTTAATTGCTCGAGAGTTAAATTTTGTTCTGTTAGCATTGAGAGTCGAAGCATAGCATAAACAACCTATGATGCTTAAATGTGAATAGTTAGGAATTTTATTATATAGTATTTCGTAAGGAGATTTATTGTTCAAGACTTTGGAAGGGTCTCTGTTAATGATGTGAGCAGCTGCTAAAACGCAATCAGTCCAAAATCCTAAAGGAAAGTGTGCATGAAACATAAAAGACCTTGGTACTTATAAGAGATGTTGATGCTTTCTTTCCAATTTGCCATTCTGTTAAG
This sequence comes from Haberlea rhodopensis, assembly GCA_907163345.1. Classification (NCBI taxonomy): domain Eukaryota; kingdom Viridiplantae; phylum Streptophyta; class Magnoliopsida; order Lamiales; family Gesneriaceae; genus Haberlea; species Haberlea rhodopensis. The sequence continues at coordinate 91,229 of CAJQUN010000907.1, forward strand.
GGTTCTCTACGTAATTACACTGATGAATAATACCATTTTCATGATAAAGATCTTTTAGAATGAATTCAGATCCATTATCAGTGCGGATTATCATAATTTTAATTTTAAACTGAGTTTGAACAAGGTGATAGAAATGATACAAGTGGGTTTTAGTCTCGGATTTCATCTGCATAGCATACTCCAGGTACATCGAGTGTATTCATCTACAATTGTAAGAAAGTATCGATAACCAGTATATGAAGTAACATAAAATGTACCCCAAATATCACAATGTATGAGTTCAAAAGCGTGAGAAGTTACATAAGAACTAACAAAATAAGGAAGTTTCTTTTGCTGAGAAAAATGACAAACATCACAAGCATTGTTCGTTTGAGTAATACAACTGAGATTTAATCCAGAAATCAAAGATATCCTATGAAATGATAAATGTCCTAGTCGAAAATGCCAAATATCATTTGTAATAGGGAGCAACAGAATGTGATACAGCTACATAGTGTATTTCATGTATAGTAATATGATATAATCCATCTTGCGTCTCAGCAAAACCAATCATTTTCTTGGACAATGGATCCTATAGACAACAATGATTAGATATAAAATGAAGAGTGTCTACATTTGCTTTCGTAAGTTTTGATATAGAAACTAGATTGAAATTAAATGTAGGAACACAAAGAACATTTTATAGTTTAAGATCACTGGTAAGTTGAACATTCCCAATGTGTGTTGTGTGAAACTTCTGTGAAACTTCACCAGTAGGAAGATGGGCGTTTACTGATATGGAAGACAAGATATTTGAAATTAAAAGACGTATTACATATCATGTGACATGTAGCACCTGTGTCTAGTATCCAAGTTTTGGGATTATTAGAGTGTATAACATTGCAGTAAACCAGTTGTGTATTGTCTGAAATGGTACGTTTCACTGAACTAGCAGCCATATGTGGCTGGGAGGTAGAGATTGACCTGAATTCTGTTGAAATTGTGATATTGCAAATGCTAAGAATTGATTGTATAATTCTTGAGAAAACTCTACTGGTTGAGACGAAGAGGAGATTACAGAATCAGCATTTGCAGTAGCAGAATTAGGCAATATTCTTGTGCCTTTCGGACTTTCCAATCAGGAGGATATCCTATTAATTGGTAGCATTTATTGATGTCCGTTGTAGCCACAATGTGTACACTCGAATCGTTTCTTGTCTTTTATATAAGCATTCTTGACTAGTAAAGCGGTAGGATTTGACTAGAATAAGAGAGTGATTTTGGTACTTGTTTGGTCATCATATCCAAGGGTCTAAAGGGACAACATATGAAGATTGAAGAGATCTCTGACTCTCTTCTTGGAGTATTAATGAATAAATTTTGGCCAATGATGGTAAAGGGAAGACAAGGAGAATTTGGCTTCTAATAGGAGCATAAGAGTCATGTAAACCAATCAAGAACTTGAGAACTCTATCACATTGTTAAGCATTCGAAACAGCTTCAAGAATCTTACAAGAACAATTGTTCATGGCTCCACAATTACATTGAAAACTCTATCACATTGTTGAGCATTCGAAACAGCTTCAAGAATCTTACAAGAACAATTGTTCATGGCTCCACAATTACATTGAAAAATTGGCCTATAGCTAACATCCTCCTCGACTTAAAAAAATTATAGCACTGAGTGAATGACTGAGATGCTTGATTCATTGTGCTTAATGATTTTTCTAACTGAAACACTCGAGGAGCATCGCTTTTGGCAAATCTTGTCCGTAATTCTACCCATACTTCATGGGCAGAAGAAAATACAATAAGCTTTGACGTATATTTTTAGAAATAGAATTCAAAAGCTAATATATAACAAGATTGTTCGCCCTCGTACAAGCGAGATACACGATATAAGAAGAAATTGCAAGACAAGATAAAGAACGATAAAAAAAACCTGATTTATTTTTAACGCTAAAAGCCATTTTAACTGATTTCGACCAAGAAATATAATTCTCACCATTGAAGATTTCGCCAATAATAAGCGCACCTAGATTATCACTGAGATGAAGGAAGAATGGCGTTGAAGGATCGTCTGCCGGATTGAGCAGAATTTCTGTAGAAGTCGGTTCTTCATCATAAAGCGAAGGAGAAGTGGGTAACACCATTGAAAAAAAAAATCAGAGAAGTGAAGAAATCTTGTATGCGGAGGAGCGTAGTATGGATCTTTTTTCGCAAACTGTTTATCCTTGTGCGAATGATACCATAAAACTTGAGAAATTGATTGAACATTGAAGGACTGTGTTCGATTTCTTAATTGTGTAAACTGAATGAATGATCTTTTACATCTGAGAATGAAGACTAAATATTACATTTTAATACTGAGAATATTTGTGTAATTTTATTATATCCTAACTAACTAATTATCGGAAACAAACTAAAATTTAAGCAAGTGATAGCAAATTGTATCTTGTTCAAATTTGTTGATCAATCAAAGCTTGATCTTCACATATATGTAGAATATTTATTAAAAAAAATTTATTATCGCATCATGTCCTGTAATTTTAAAAAATCTCTGCAGCTGTATCCGTATGTCATGCCTCGAGATGACGTATACATGTGTTATATGTTAATGGTGTAATTATGATAAATTACAGTATGATATGGACTCGGGTTCGGATTGAACCGAGCAGGAGTAAAGACATGTATGAATGAAACTTCATTGGAAAATAAAGTACATGTGAGAAATCAAAGAGAGTGAGTTAAGAACATAAACATGTTGAATATGAACTATACATAGTTGGATAGTACTATATCATGCATTTGACATGAATTTGAGGGGTATTAGATTTGCATTTGAAGTTGAGTTTGTATGTGGTGTGTATTTAAGTTGCATGACATGTGAATTTGAATTTGGTGAGTTTGGTGAGTGAGTACATAAGGCATGGTTTCAAATTGAAAACACATAATTCACCACAACACACCTACAAATCTCTACAAAACCCTCTTCAAACCCTTGCTTCCTCTTTCCATCTTTTGCTTGGATTTCACTTGGTAATCAAGCTAGGAAGTTGAGTGAAGTGACTTCATCCTTTCTTGGTAAGAATTGTATAGCATATGATGCATATGGATTGAGGTGATGGAAACTTGAAGCATGTGGTTATTAATCTTATATGCTTTGAATTGAGACTTGTTATCATGCAAAGAATTGAGTTGTATGATGAGAGAAACATGTTTATATGTTACTAGAGATTGCATGAAACATGTTTAAATGGTTATTTTCGAGTTGTAGGAGATACACCATGAAGATAAGCTCAAAATCGCCATGTTCTGAACTTTCTGGACATCGGCGATCGATCGCCGATAACAGAGTAAATATAAGGCGGTTAAAGTATGTGGCGATCGATCGGTAAAAATGTGGCGATCGATCGTGAGAAACAGAACATTTAGGCGATCGATCGCGAGGTAGTGGCGATCGACGTGATGGAACAGAACAGTATGACGATCGATCGGCGAGATGTGGCGATCGATCGCCAAGGATGGAACAGAACAGTATGGCGATCGATCGGTGAAATGTGGCGATCGATCGCCGGGGCCAGATTTTTTTAAAATGTTATATTTTTGTAGAATTTGATTTAATGCCTATGATAACATGATATATTGTTGGTATTGTTGTAGCATCATCACAGGGGACGGGACAACGAGGCGGTTAGACAGTGACGCCTAATTTATATCGTTTGTGTCGCAGAACAGGTACGTTTTGACCTACGAGTATATGATATTGTTGTGATGATGGTGTGAGCATGGTACCATATGATTATTGACATCATATGCATGTGTATTCATAATATTATATTGTTGAGAGGGATGCCACGATAGCTGTGTAGCGTATGATTTGGCTGAGATCGGTGCCACGATAGATATGCCAGTGTTGGGTATATGCTTTGGCTGAGATTGTTGCCACGATAGGTATGCTAAATATGCTTTGGCATGAGAGATATACGCCGGTTGGGTATATGCTCTGGCTGTTATAACATGTTAGGACGGTACTATGATATGTGCTGCTAATATGAAGATGTGAGAGGGTTCCACTGACATATTGAGCTGAGATAGACATATCATATTGGTATGGTTATAACATGATGAGGAATGAGACATGTCATGACATAATTGCATTTGATGATGCATGATACAGAACAATCACATTGGATGTTTCTAATGCTTTATCTTTTATGTGTTTATTGATATTGCACTGGATAGTTGTTTATCTATACTCATGTTGTGTGATTGTTTTTGTAGGGACTCATAGACGTGGGAGGACGGGATTGTGAGTCGTTTTCCGCTGCGAGCTGAACCACTGCTTAGGAGTTTTGATTTAGGTTGTTTTGCTGTACATTTATGATGTATATTAGGACATGGTTTTGTCAATCTGTAACAACCTACATAACTAAACTCTTAATCAGTGTATGTTTTACTTAATTCTGACTCACATATGTATAATGAACTGATACATAACGGATTAAGTAACGAAGACCCCACACCGTATGATCTATTTGTTATTAAATCACAGGAAAACCCTTCGAAAATAAATAAATAAACAAAAAAATAAAGTCGTAAAACACAGATTTTTATGTTACAGAAGCAATCATCCACCACCCTCCAAAAGGTATAAGTTAAACTCAATTCTTGATCGGATTCAATGAAATCCTGTATAAATCGACAGTCAAGGAGTACATGATCTAATAATATTATCTACATTATTCTGAGCTAAAATTAATATATGGTTTTTTATAATTTTATGACAGGATCAAGAAAATTAATGGAAAATAAATCAAAAAAGATAAAAAAGAAATGAAATTGGAATATTCTTCTCCAATCAAGCTGAAGTGATTTGGAAGCGGGACGGGGCGGGACCTGGATTGGCCAGACCCGCCCCGCTATATATTTCTAATTTTTTTTAAAAAAAATTAATATTTAATATACACTTCACTTCTTTGCTTGAACAATAAATTGTCATTATTTAATTTTATATCAAAAACCATGTGTTCATGTTAAAAAGTTGGATATTTTGAAGGGAATGAGAACAAATTAATAAATATTTGGTAGCTTGAAGATAGTTTATGCTTATTATACATATTTACTAGAGAAAACATGAAATTCAATAAAAAAAAAACTCAATTTTGAGTTTCAAAATTGATTTATAGTTAAAGATTTAGAAAAAAACTGGGACAGGGGAGGGGCTGGTAAACCCATCGGATTCGCTGGTCTAAACGGGGCCGGGTCGGTCCGGGTTTTATGTGTAGCGGGACGGGTTCTGGGATTCGCCAAACCCATCCCAAAGTCGCCTTGTTGCCATCCCTATCGGTAACCAATGGAGTGTTGCTAAGGGGTGTAAACGAATTGAACCGAGCTGAATATGAAGAAAATTTTAAGGTTCAAATTCGGCTCGAAGTAGTTATATTCTAGCTCGAGTTCGATTCAAAGTTCTAACTGTTTTAAAATTTGGCTCGAGTTCTACTCGAATCAAAGTTCGAGTTCAAGTTCGGGTCGACAAGATTCAAACATTTTCGCGGATCAAACTATTGCTCCAAAATAAACACCCGAAAGATTCAAAATATATTTATTTAATATATAATTATATTATATTAAAGTTCGCTAGCGGCTCGTGAATTATCAAAAAAGTAATTTGGGCTCGAGTTAGGCTTGAAAAAAGGTTCGAACATGTTTGAATTCAGCTCGAATTAGAGAATTTCGAATACGAATCAAATATTTTTTTCAGACGGCTCGAAAAGTTCGTGAACATCTTCGACTATATGATTTGACTATATGAAACTAGGCCTGTCAAAATGGGTTGATCCAGTGGGTTGGCCCAACCTGACCCACCAAATAGGTAGGTTGAGCCAAGAATTTTTTCAGCCCGTGTGGGCCAGTCCGTTTGAGTTGGCGGGTTGGGCAAGTTGGCCCGTGGATTAGATCATTTAATTAATTTATAATAAATTTTGGATTAATTAATTAAAATATGATTTGTTAATAATTTTAATTTATTAAAATATAATAAAATAAATTTTTATTTTTTATTTTTGGAGGGTTGACACGCCTAACCCGCGATCCGCCTCGGGTTAGGCTGGTTGGGGGTTTTCCAGCCCGCTTGCAGGACGACCTAAATGGGCCCAGTTCGTACGGGTCGGGCTGGCCCATTTTGACGACTGATAATCCATCGTTAAGCTTTTGTATCTGTATTCCTTGTAGGATTAACTCATGGATATCATATAGTTTCATGAGATGTCAAAGCTCCACTCTATAATATGAAGTTTGGATAATAAATTGGTGTAATTTCGTTCCCTCGCTTGCTTCAAATGATAAAAGAAGACTATGGCCCAATGCAACTATTTTTTACCTCAGGCTTCTCTGGTTCAAACTTAATATAATACCAATACAAACAAAATCTTCTATCTTATCCTTATATTTATTAGCATAGGTTACACCAATAATTCACAAGGAATTTGATTTTCGTGGTGTTTACACTTCAAGAATTCGGATATGCATAAAAAAGCTCAATAAAGGCAGAGTATAATTTACTCTGGTAGATAAAGAACTAACAACCAAACAAAAAAATTTAAACAAGATTTCTCAGTTCTTTTCACTTGCACTTCTGTTGATTGACCACAACTTGCTGAACATTCTTTTAGGCCTATCAGGAATCATACTTAAGGAGTTGAGTTTCGAAGATTTTTCGACTCCATCTGGGAAGTTCAAATCTGAGTTATTCTCTTCAACCAGCTTCATTTTCTGAGTAGAAACATTCGAAACTGGCGATTTTTTGCCTGATACACTCAACCCATCTTCTGCTGGTGTGTTGTTGCTAAAAGAGGCAGTGTGCTTTAAGGAATTCTTGTGTGCTGCTAACAGCGCCTTGATTTCGCTCGGTAACTCAGCCATTTGGCCACCAGTCTGCGCCATTCGAGCTTGCTCAAAGAAGAGAACTTGCACCACTACCCTTAATGGGAGCATTTCATTTTGTGCAGCATGCATACAAGCTTCCATTGATAGCTTTTTGCAGTCCAATATACGGCACAAGCTCTTCCGTTCGCTCTTATTGAGTTCCGGATGTACCTGTACCATTAATCGAAAAATCCATGGATAAGAACTCTTCCTTTGGACACAAATAAATCTATATTTTATAATCTACCTTTAAATAAATGTGAATGGCTTTGTACATATCATCATGTACGAGCCTGAAGAAATCTGGAATGGCTTCTGCAACATCAATGAACTTAGACAAAGGCAAATTCTTGTCGCGGGCGATTTCTTGAAGATACTTATCCACAAGCTTTCCCACCTTCAGTTTTGAGCTGTGTGATGCAGACGATGAACGACGATTTTCTTGAAACTCGAAATCGAGGTTCTCAGCAGATCGAGACCTCCTCCTTCCAAAACCTTTCTTGATTCTTGGAGGGCTTATTGGGGGACTCTGCCCTTGTAATGTGAACTGTTCTAATATGTTCATAACAATATCCACATCATATAGCATGCCATTTTTGGATGATAAAGAAGGTATTAACAAATCACCAATTGTTGCTTCTTCTAGTTGAATCCCAACCCTTTTTACAAGTTCCATTTTTGTAGAGGAAGAAGCTTTCAAAATATTAGCAGCCTTTAATAATTTCAACAAAAAGCTGCAAGAAGCCGCACATTTCTCAGCTGGTAGTAAGCTAACTATTGATTCTAAGAGCAGCCTAGGTTTCGAAGGTTTCTCTCCAATCGAATGCAACCCAAGATACGGTTCGGCGTCCTTTTCGATATCCACGAATTTCGGAACATTAGGTAGCCACCGTGAAGCGTAAATTCGCAACGCATTACCAATGAGAATGGGAGGAACCTTCCCACCAGCTTTAATGGAAATCATTATTCTCCAGTAAAGATCGATTGCCAATTCAGCAACGTCCACCCCCCACCATCCTTTCTTATTACCCGCAGCCTTATTCACACGACACTCAGATCCACTGCACGATAAATTGTCCTTTTCCTTTCTTGAATAACTATGTGATAAGTTCACCTTTGTGGGATTGCTTAAAACATTAGAGGCAATGGATTCAATACATCTACCTGTAATCCCAAGATCCTCTGATAACAAAGGGAAGGCTTTTGTAGTTTGTAAAGTTACAATTGAGTCCCTCCAACCATGGAGGATACAAGAATTGAAGAACACTTCAATCTTGTATATCAAATTACCCTTTTCGACATCTGCTGTCATTTGAAGATATTCGGCCGCACATCGGACCGATAAGAGGTTATAAGCACTGAGAGTGATTGTTATGCCATAGCAGAATTTTGCACATACTTCAAAGGCCTCCAGTCCTGCTGGGAAATCAGGGATTTGGACTATCTGGATTTGGGAAGCTTCAGGGCTTTCTAAGCATAGTCTCTGCAACCTCAAACACTTCGACAGAAGGGGAAACTGTGCAATAAAAAGCTCAAATTTATCAAATTTCTAGCATACAATAATCATATTTTGATCAGTTGAAAACATAGAAAATGGTGAGGGAATTTGAATTTACCTTGTGGAGTAAATATCTGCTTCCCTTGACTTGAATGATAAGATCACTTGAAACCTCAGATGATACAGACCTGAATCAAGAAGCACACAGATTCTTGATTTTTGTCATCAAACAAATTAACCCAAATACAAAATTCTTGCAAGGAAATTGTACCCAATAATGATAAAAGAAATTCGAAAATTGGGATTTACCTTACAGACTCTGTGGCATAAAAAGTATCAGGACGAGATCCAAGCTTTATAAACTTCATTTTCTGAACCTTCCAATTCGATACTAAACTGTAGATTTTATCAGAAAAAGGCAGCACCATTTTAGAATCAAGCAAAAACAAACCTCAAAACTGCTGAAAACTTCACCTGTTCTACAATACCAATAACACACAAAATGTCACCAAGCAGAAAGATTTTGCCAGAGATTAATTTCATTTCTAAATTCTTGGAAAAAAAGATAATCCCAACAAACCTTGAGGAAGCTTGAAGTTAAAGAACAATTTTCAAGAACTAAGAATTAAGAACTAATCCAAGAAAATCGAAGCACTGTACTAACGGCGAACCTTTTCACTTTGTGTCAAACTCTCTTCCAAAATTGTTATGGACATGCAAAAAACAGCAAGCATTATTAGAGATAAGAAAAAAAGAACATTAAAACAGCAACATGTTGCTGAATTTAGGAAAGATATGATAAAATACGACACCAACCTGAAAATTTAAGGTTTTCTTTTTGGTGTTCACAAGTTACTGCCAATCATTTCTCAGTGCGATTTTTTTCTTTTTGCAGAGTGTTATTTTTGATAAGCCACCGTTGCAGCGTGCAGGCAAAGAGAGAAAGGCGACGCCCACGTGCTTATGCTGCGCCCACTTTGTCTCTCTTCCTCGTCATTGCCACAGCAATTCCAATAGTGCCTCTCTTTACCCCCCAAACTATTTTTTAGTCCAACTCCACTTTATAACTGTCATCGTACACCGCTAGCTCCGGGTATCTGCCTTATATTTATAGCATGAAGATTGTGATTTGGAATATATCACTAGTGTAAACTAGAGGTGTAAACGAATCGAGCCGGTTCACGAGTTTTTCGAGCCGACACGAATAATATTCGATTCGTATTAAAAATTATCGAACTCAAGCCGAACTCGAACATGTTCGAACTTTTTTCGAGTCGAACTCGAGTCCAATTTATTTTGTTCGATAGTTCACGATTAGCTTGCGAACTTTAGTAATTTTATTAATATAATATAATTTTATATTAAATAAATTTCGAGCCTTTCGGTATTTGTTTCGAGCAATAATTCGAATAACTCACGAACATGTTCGATTTTTTCGAGCCGAACTCGAACTCTAATTCCAGCCGAACTCGAGCCAAAATTTTTAAGCTATTCGAACTTCGAATCGAACTCGAACCCGAATATACCTATTTTGAGCCTTAAAATTTTCTACATATTCGGCTCGATTCAGTTCGTTTACACCCCTAGTGTAAACAAAGGGAATTGAGTTCAAAATCGAATATTTTGACTTCAATCCTGTTCAAATCAAGGCTCGAGTTCGAGCGGCTAGGACCAATTATTATTCTAAAATAAAGGTCCAAATACTATAAATATATAATTATATTATATTAACAAAATATTGAAGTTGACGAGCTGAACTATGGAGTAAAGAAATTTGGACTCAAGTTCAAATTAAAAAAATAAGTTCAAACATGTTTGAGTTTGGCTTGAATTCGATAATTTATTTTTGACAAAGTTTATTTATTCATGTTTTATGTTATTAAAATCTGACTTTTATTGTTCTAGAGATCATGGATTTTGTAGTTTGACAATGATAATTTTGTAAGACAAATATTAGCTAAGTTTCTAAGGCCTCACAGTTAATAAATAACTAGCACTTTAGCGCACACACATGTGTGTGTAAAATAATAGATAAAGTATAAAATTTATATGCAATAATTTAATCACTCTATATATAAAATTGATTTTATGGTATATAAATATGGATACCTAATAAAAACTCATACTCACTTTGGGCAGACTCGTGTTTGAGTCGCGTTTGACACAAAAAATTGGTTTAGTCCATCCCCTCTTAAAAAAGAAAAAAAAGAAAGGGATTGAGATGTAAAAAATGATTTGTGTATCACTATCATTATATGAATGATGATGGCTTTAAGTCTTTAAATGATCTCTTCTTGGATAGTGGCCTCAAGTTAATATATATAACGAGGCCCCATGCAAAATTAATTTATTATTTATTAAAAAGAAGTTATATTTTGCTTTGTTTTGACTTTAAATATATACTGTATTTACTTTTTAAATTCTCATGAATTGTTAATTATAAAGTTTAACATTATTGTTCTTTAAAAAAATGATGCAGTTAAGCGTCATCCATGACCGATTTGACTGAGATTGTATTTGGACTGAGGTATCTGATTTGAACTTAAAGGCATTAACTTTAGATAATTTCAAATAAAAAAGAAATTGAAATTATTATTTTGTTGCAAAAACAATTTAATAAAAAAGATGAAATCGTTGAGCCCTTTTTACTCAAATAATTGAGTGAATTAAACGAGTCTCCGACCTTAGCCAGATGGTAAATGTTCATATCCCATTTAAAACAACTCAGTTTCGAGTTCGGACAGTGCCTCAAAAATATTTATATAAAATCCCTATGTTCAATATAAAAAAAAAAATTTAAATGAAAGATTCCTAATACGAATACATCAAATCCTTCAATTTACACGCGTTCCAACACAAACCACAATTTTTGGCTAAAAGGATATTAGTGTTGACTACATAACTTCGTTCCGGTAAAATTTTTTTTATTCGTTATAATATTTTATTTCTAAAAATCTTATTTTCCTAACAAATTACATAATTTGGCTCCTTTTTTGTTGCTTAGTGTAATGATTTTAAGGAAAAGTAACTAAAGCTCCATTACACTCAAGTAGCTATACATAATCCTTAGGATTAATCCTTGAAATAATGTCCGACCAAGAAACTAAAAATATTGCTTAGAAAGAATGATGAATTACCTTCAGACATCATCTAGTTTGAACAATAATGAATTCTGCACCTCTAGTTTAAATAATAACATCTGCATCTCCTACTACGTATTTTTACGTTAAATCATATAAGAAACAATAAATGTAATTACGAGATTATTAATAAATAGTTATTTAAAAGATATATCCAAATCCCTACCTGAATTTTTTTTATACCATAACTTCGAGTAGATATCTCCAATAATTGAGTGTTTGTTGAGAAAATGTCAACATTTGACTTCGTAACCAAGTTGTGATTGGATTTTTAAATACAGCGAAGAATGATAAAATAGACATATGCATGATCAACCACTCATTATTAGACAAACATTATAGTTGTTAGTAAAGACACAATTTTATTTCTTTATACAATACTGTGCAAAACTCTATATTAAATGACATGTGGACACAAGATGTTGCGTATCATATGAGTGACAATGTGTCATGCTTGTTATGTTATAAAGAGTGAGGAACATTTCATCTATGAACACACATATAACATATCGTATATTTCCCAACATTCCCCCCAGAAGAATCCCCGCAAATTGTCTATCGGTAGGTTTGAACTCATAACTACGTTCAGATACCAACATTTCCCTCCATTTTTTATTTTAATATTTTTTTGTCTCATGTGTTCACCCTGTGCACATATGATATCCCATGTAATTCCCAACTCATCAGTTAGGGTATATGCGATATAAAATAGAGTGTAAATAACATCATTCATCGTTTATTACTTCAATCCTAGGTAACTAGAGATATGAACCCGTATTTTATTTTCATTGGATTCTTCTGTTAAAAGGATATCTAAATGATGTTACAAATCTCAATGTAAATTGTGAGGTTGCAATTATGGGGTCCCTTTTATGGATCAATAAACTGGTTACTTCTTGGCTATTACATGAAGTTGATTAATAGTTCAGATTTATCAATGTATTGGGTCCCACATAAAATATGAGATATTAATAAATACAGGTCATTGATCCAATATTTGGGGTAATATGGTATGAGGTAGCAAATAATAATTCCAATAAACCTAGGAGTGGTGCACATTTCTGAGCGTAACAAGTCTAATCGGGATAAAATCACAAGGAGCTCCAAACAAAGTGAAATAAAAATGATAAATTAAGTTCTAATTTTCATGAATAATTGATGGTGAGAGAAGGAAAAAAGTGCTTAAAATATTTATTTGGAATTAAATAATGAGTAAATTATTATAGATCCAATGTAATTGAATAACAAAGAAATCCATACATGTAGTTTAAACAATTATGTATTTTATGTCAAATCATAGGGAGATAGTTGTAATTTTTCATATATCTGTTACAAACTAAATGAGATGATATTGTAATGCAAATATTTTATAAGAGGTAATCCGTTATTGTTCAAACTATAGGTCAAAGTTATAATAAATTTTTTTTATATGGAAGATAACCGTAATTTTTCCTTTATAATATAATTAAAAATTTCTCTATATGATAGATCAATTTAATTTAAGAACAAAATCCACTAAAGTACTTTCTCCAGGGATCGAGGGAACACTGAATAGTTTTATGCTTACCGGGCCTTAAAGAGAATCCATATATTTCCACCCAATTCAATGAGAATTTTTTTTGGATCAATCTTGCAAGCGAAAAAATGACTAAAATTACAAATAAATTAATATTATTATATTAAAAATGAAAACTAACTAATTAAATGACCAAATCATTTAATATAATACTTTATTTAATATAATAACTTCAATTTTTTTGTAATTTTAGTCATTTTTCGTTGCTTCTGGCGTGATGCCAAATATTGTTTATATGGTGCCAATTATTGCTGATGTAACGTCAGATATTGCTGACGTGATCGGCGCACCTTAGCACTCTAAAATTGTAAAAAGATGTAAATTTATTGCAATAAAACTGATATTTGATTATTTAAAGGATTAAAATCATAATAAATCAACCTGACCAATTTTACTATTTTTCACTTGATGATATTTAGTTTTGATAATTATTACCTTCATCGTTTTTAATAACCTAGAAATCATACGACCTCCGTCGTGGTCCCCCTCCGTCACACCTGATCTTTTGTCCTTGAGTACAGGTTCGGACTTCTATGTGTACAAGATCCAAGTTTAGCGTCTATGAGGTTCACGAAATATTCTATGCTACTTCATGGGATAGTATCTCATGGGGTACATATAACCATTCATTGGGAATATTCTCAATTATGTTAAGTGAGAATATTTTCAATAAATGGTTGAATGTACCTCATGAGACACTACCCCATGGGATAGCATATAATAAATCGAGGTTCACATATGACCATAGCACATAAAAAATTAGTTCATTGTTTTGAAGAAGGGAATATTTAGATACACATTCACACTTTTTCAAAGGAGATTTTAATTTTACAAAAAAAAAAAATTAAAAATTTTAAATCTTGGCATTACTCTTTTTTTTTTTAGTATTGTGGAGAAGAATTGTTACCATGTGGTCTCGAACCGAGACCAACCAAGAATTTGAGATATGAGTGCCACTAGGGCAAGATCTCTAAGCCCATTGCATGCTTTTGATTGTATGGAGTGTAAACTTTAATAGAATGCTAGTAAACATAAAGAAGAGTTACACTCTCATATGATTATATTCACGCAAGATTTTGATTATAAAGAAGTTAACTCACACTTGTTTTTTTTTAATATTCAACAACAGCTACTCTAAGTATTTAATCTCAATGAATTGTGGTATGTTACATGAATCATATAAGGAATCAGGTCGGGTCATATGTATGTGTCGGTCTTTTTCAAGAGCTTCTTTCACGAAGAATATCAATGTTGATCCCTTTAGACTCCAAATTTTTGTATATAACTTAAAGTCATATTTTCCTCGGTCGTCTTCTTGCTCTTGTGAAGGCCCGAAATACATGGACTCTACTCGACGCACATATGCATTCAAGCCATATAACTTGTTTTTTTAAATATAATTAAAAAATTCCAAATGATCGGTGTTCCTCAGTCCACTTATATAATATGCATTTGAAGCGACTAACTCTAATCCAAATTATTGAAGTTATTGAAAGTGCCATGCTGATGTGGCACGATGTAGTGCTGACATGGTGTCGATGTGTGTAGTGTAGCATAGCACTTTCATGGGAAAATTACTAAAATTGTCAAAAATTAAAAGTTGCAGGACTATGACTGAAATTTGACAAAAAAACAAAATCGCAAAAAAAAAACAACAAATAAACATGACCAAAATAATTTTTTTCCCTTATTATGATAATAATAATAATAACAATAATAATAATTGTACCAATAATAAATTCAGTAATCAAGGTTTCTAAATGTTTCCTTCTACTTGTACATTCAATGTGAAAGTATGGTATCAGAACAAGGTTATATGTTTTTAGAGAGCCGAAACCAACAAACTCACAAGTGGGAAACCAAAATTTTAAAATTAAAAAAAATTAAGAAGATCAAATATATATGAATGTATAAACGACAACGATGTGTGTTGTCATACACATTTTTATTACACACTCGGATTATAAATTGTAAATATTACCAATAAAAATCTAGAGACCTATCGTAACCTCCTCGTTGTCGACTAAAAATGGATACATATCAAAACACAAACACATTATATACACGAACGAATACGTTGTATTGCAAAAGTATAACATGATAGAATCATCACATAATGTACTGTCCCCGTCAATGTCCACATAACTCCAAGAACCTAGCCTATGTCTTGGCTCAATCAATGTCTAGGAGGGGGGACCAAAACTCAATGCTTGTGTTGTTGTCGTCCCTTAAATACGTGTCATTTATGACATCTACACTAGTAACACCACATATCTGGTGTATGTTTTATGCACACACACTGTGATGTAGATTTTCTCAAAGACATTGCCGTTAAGGGCGGCATCAAAGGGACCAAACCATGTACTAAGTTCAGATCGTGTAAAGAAAAAAGGGGTAAATTTCAAGTTTCAAGAATCTGGATTGGCAACAAGTTGGGGGAGGGATTGGTGGCTCATTTAAAACGGTGTACAAGGGACGATTGGTGCCACTCAACCGGATTACAAGTAGATGGGCCGACGAGGTCATGGCTGAATTTTTTTTTTTTGACATACATCCTATACTATTCGTTGGGGAGGGTGGGTAGACTTGAACCTGAGATTTTTCGGTTCGTCGAAGCGAACTGTACCACTTGAGCTAGTAGCTATGGCCGCCATGATTGAAATTTTGAGAAGGTTAAAGAGTCAAAATTTAGTGTAAGGTCGAGGAATAACTGAGTGGTGTAGTATAAATTGTTGATCGAAAGAAAAAAGGGATGCATCATCCATGATATAATATTTTGCCCATATAATGGCTTATTTTGTAGTTTATGAATCCTCCCTATTTTTAGGTATTTGAGTTTTTAACTGTCAAGTTTTACCAAGTGATAGTGCTATGAAGCCTATAATCATCTCTAAAGTATTGAGATATATCTTTCATTTTATTTAAATAAGGAGTCTATCCAGTGTAGCATTTTATCGATCTACCAAGTTTCACACGGAGACATGTTCAGGGGCGGATTTAAAATTTAGGTTGAGTGTGTCAAAAAAATGAGGGGAAATTTTTTTTATGGGAGCGAAATACAATTTTATGGGGTTAAAATGTAATTTTGGAGGTAATAATTTTTTTTGAGAGATGACACTTGCCATTAATTGCGTCCGCCCCTCGACATGTTGACGATCTTCATACATGCATACTTCCGGTACTTGATATACGATGTTTGCTTGTACATCAAATTTTAACATAAAGTAGTTTTATATACAGTAATTCTTATTTGAATTGTAATGACGTTGGTGTTTTTTCATTCTGATAGCGTGTTTGATAATTTTTGTTTTGTTATGTTTGTTCTCATTAAAATAGACTAGCATGGGAAAAAGGAATTTTTGGGAAAAATTTGGTATGTTTTAATTCAGAAATCAAAGTTAATTACTCGACAAATGGTATATATTGCATAATTAATTAGAAACAAAACTATTTCTAAAATTTCAAAATAATAGAAAACCCATAAAATTTCCTAAATCTAAAGTCGAAATTAGGTACCCAACTAGGGGACTAAGTTATTGTTGAATTGACAGAACAAGAACACAAGTAGGCAGACACTTACTGAATAGACCAAGAAATATCATCTCCGCCCATGGGCGGAGCCACGTAAAATTCTAATTTACTCCTCAAAAATTATATTTTACACCCTTGATTTTTTTTTGCCCTCCATTTTTATTTTAGTATTTCCCCCCTAAACAAAAATTATGCTTCCGCACTATCTGTGAGCAAAATCCCATACATTTTATGCACAGAAATTTGATCTGATCTTAGACAAATGCCTGGAAATGGTCGCATATGAGATCTTTGGTGGGTCAATAATGTAATTTTTGGTGGGTTTTGCGTAGACATTCATCTAGCTAACACAAGCATTTCCATGTAGAATCAGTGTATGTCTCTTACAATGAGCTGATATTATTGTAGATATGACTTGCTATGCTTTTGTCTTGATAATACAATTAGATTTATCCAACGAAATATGATCAAATTGGACTATGGAGATATTATTTTGAAAGAACTAACATATCTATATTTGGAAAAATAAAAAATACTATATTTATTTAAAGAAATCCTATGTGGGAAAAATCAAAAGCTAAGAATACCCAATGTTTATAACTTTGTGATTTAAACAGCTTTTATGTACCTACATAAGAAATTATTTCGTAATTAGAATAATCAAGGCTAAAAACTTAGTTTTGAAGGTGATTTTTTCCTCATTTTATTGCGTCCCAAAAGGTTTTATAACATACAGGATCAAGCGCTTCCCGTTTTATTAAAAAAGTTATAGTTTACGGTAACATTGCAACTGGAATCTTTTAAATCGTACATAAGCTCAAATGTCATCTTCAATCGTTTTCCCAGCAGGATAATTATTGTTTCACCTTCCAATAATTGCACTCCATGCAATTCATGTAAATCGAAAACGTGACATTGACTCTAATACAAAATGTTTTTGTATGATCTGATGTTTACCAATTTATCAAAAATTATAGTTAATGGTAATGATGCAACTCAACTTTTAAATCACACAGTAGCTCAAGTACTACGTTTTGATCGTTCTTCCAATATGGATAATTATTGTTTTCCAACACAACCAGACCCGTTATATTGGGGAAGAAAGAAGCAAGGTTTATCGCACCTTTATTGCAAAACAATTAGCTTATAATTGAGGAAATTTGCAAGCAATTTGAAGCTAAGAATCAATATGAGCTCCAATTTTACCCTTTAGGTTCACTATTTCTATTATATTTACTTTAGATCTAATTTATCTACAAAAAACAGAGCTCATACATATATATATATATATATAAAACAAAAAATTTGGACTGCATATGAGAGAAGCATTAAATTTTCATCAATATTTCAAGCCATTTTTTCAAACCATAAGAGTTAAATTGTCTGTTGGTAAGGGAACATTTATACATCATTTCACCTCAAATGTTTTGAAATTGCCAGATGTGAAATCAAATATTTTTAAAAAAAATCGTACGAGTTTTTTGGATCAAAGTTGTAAATGGATGAGGTTGGGATGTGGCTCGGATTGATTGGACTATCCCTATATTCTTTTTTTTTTTTTGAACAGAAGTCATCCCTATATTTTATTGGTCGAGTTTGGATTATTTTCATATGCGATACTACTTAGGGATGGGTCCGTGGTTAGGGATAGCAATATGACGAGTCTAAACTCAAACCTTTATTAAACCCGACTCATTGGGAAGGAACTAAACCCACTTCAATATGAATTTGAAGTGGGTGGGGAGGGTCCCGAGTTTGGCAAAATCAGCCTTGGATCCGCCCCCCATACATATATAAATATATTTTTTTCAAAAATTTATTATTGCATATATATTTAACTTTTTTGGTTGAATAATAAAGGGTCATTAGTTAATTGATAGCAAAACATATGTGTTTATATTAAAGAAATTAGACATTTTGCAGAGAATGAGGGCAAATTTGACAGCTTAAAGATAGTTTACCAGACTTATTATAAATATTTATTAGAGAAAAACATGAAATTAAATCACAATACTCAATTTTTGTGCTTCAAAATTGATTTCTAGCTAATAAATATTTTTTTAAAAATAAAAAATCAAGCAGGGCTGGTTCAACCAACCTGGTTCATGGGGCTGGGGTTGGGACAACCTTTTTTACAGGTAATAGGTTGGGCCAAACCAGTCACAAACTCACAGGCCCACTGCATTATCATCCCTAGGTCAGGTAGGGAATTTAGGGTTCGGATACCCAAAATTTTGGGTGGCACTTTTTACTCCTAACGTAACCTAAAAATCGAGTTTAGAGAATATAATTATATTATATACAAAATTTATTTACCAAAAAAGAAAGTTTAAGTGCCAATCACATCGTCTGTATCAGCAAATCATGAGGAAAAGGCATTGTAGTCCCTGCAATTTACGGTCAAAATCTTTTTGGTCACCGAAACATTTAAAAATATTATAAAAGTTCCCACCATAAATTTTATAGTTAAAGTTAAAGGTTTGATTTTTTATATTGCATTAAAATATTTAAACTAAAAACATTATGATAAGGATGGTAGTGAAATTTTTGGGGTTTATTAATTAAATAACCTTAATAAAATAAATAATTTCAAAAATAACCCGAAAAATAAAAACATTTCAAAAGTAACATAAACCGCCAACTGGTTGGCGTGTCCAATTGGTCACGCCAACTCAGTTGGCGTCACCTAATAAAATTTTGGTCACGCCAACTCAATTGGCGTGACCAATTTAAAATATATTAGTCACGCTAACTGAGTTGGCGTGACCTTTGTTTTTTACGGTCACGCCAACCCAGTTGGCGTGACCATTATTCACGCCAACTGGAGCTGCAAGTTGGTGGGAATAATTATTGGTCACGCCAACTGAGTTGGCGTGACCAATAAATATCATGTGTCACGCCAACTCAGTTGGCGTGACCAATTAATGGTCACGCCAACTGAGTTGGCGTGACTTGAGTTATAAAATTTTCGCAACCCTTCTTCTTCGGCAACAACTTCGGCGATTATTACAGTCTAAATTCTTCCTCGCCCTCCAATTTACTATCGTTTTTTTTCTCATTTTGCTTCCAGTCACTTCGTAGTTTCAGATTCAGAATTTAGAGGTAAAAATCATGTCGCCGTGAATTAATTTCTGTCACACTTTTTAGCTGCCGTCCGCGGCCCCCCCCGCCGTCTGCTGCCGCCGTCGGCCGCCGCCGCCGCCGGTTGCTGATGGCTGGTGGTTGTCGGCGGTAGCATCGTCATGTTTTATCAGTTTTAATTTATTTTGTTTACTTTATGTTGTCTATATGTACTAATATATTTTTTGTTTCATATAATAGGATGGATCCGATGAATGTACCAGGCCCGATCGATGATCATCTGTTGTTATTGCAGTCATGTCATCGTTCTGAAGATGTATGGGCAGGTGATATTGATCGGCCCTTGCGTGTGAGAAATCCGAGCAGCTATTTTTGGGATCTTTGCCCATTAGACACACGTGTTGTAAGTATGTTACATGAGTTTGGGTTTTATGGTGTATATAGGTGTAATAAGATTACCATTGACCCTCATCTAATCACGGCGTTAGTAGAGAGATGGCGTCGTGAAACGCATACATTCCATCTGAGATCTGGAGAGGCGACTATTACACTGCAAGACATTGCAGTTATTTGGGGTCTGCCAATAAATGGTCTTGCAGTGTCAGGTACCAATTTTGATAAGACAATACCCGAGTGGCAAGAATATTGTTATCGTCATTTGGGATTTACACCAGATCCGGGTCACTTTAAAGGTGCATGTTTGTTAATGTCTGCGTTGAGTCATCATTTAATAGTAAATCGGATCCATTTGCATAGTACGGCGGATGAGGTTGCTAAATATGCACGAGGTTGTGCATTATTAATGATAGGTGGGATTATGTGCCCCGATAGCTCCGGCAATACTGTAAAATTATTGTACATACAGAAATTAGAAGATATCAGTTTTGTTGGTAATTTTAGCTGGGGTAGTGCTGTGCTGGCATTCTTATATCGTGAGTTGTGCACTTCAGCGGAGAGAGGGAAAAAAGTAATATGTGGTGCATTACAACTCCTACAGGTAATCGTTACCTTTATTTTAAAATACTGAAAAAATATATCTTGCATATTTAATTTATATTCTTCATGTTAATGTTTTAGATTTGGGCATGGTCCCGGCTCGAAAGTTTAGCTCCTCGACTCGGACGCCTGAGAATTGATATTGGGTCAATACCAATCGATGAGGACAATTACTTACCTGTTGCTCCATATGGTGCAAGGTTATGTATCACAAATTATTTTGCAATGTATAATATTATATTTAATATTTTGTTATATAATTTATGTTTTTTTATGATGATTATGAGTACACAGGTGGACATGTAAAGTAAGATTTACAGAAACTGGCACACATTCATTACGAATTATTAGGACATCCTTGACCAGCAGCCATTAAGCCAAGTAATTTTATTTTTTATATTCATGTATAAAACATAATACTCTTTGAACATTATTTTAATGTAATACTATATTTGTAGTTTAATTGGCAGCCGTACCCTGATGATTATATTGAAGGACTGCATACTGAGTTATGGACATACAGCGGGCCACTCATTTTGTATGACATAGTTGAGATGCATCGTCCTGAGCGGGTTTTCCGTCAGTTCGGCATGGTACAAAACATCCCACCAGATCCACGGTCAGGGGATGATATATTACATGTAGTTAACCGCAGGGGTAAAACAAATAATGACTGGTCTGCACACCATAGGCGGTACATGACTATATGGGGAAATGCACATGCTCATACCGTGGACAGCCCGCGATATGAGTCAGCTGGACAGGGTGTAATTGTCGGGTACAATGACTGGTATGGACGAGTGACACGTAGATTCATTGGCCATCAACGACAATTTGTGGAGGCTGGTTATCAACATGGAGATGGCCCGGCATGGCAACATGTGGTATGTTGCTTTATTACATATGTATTACATATTTGAAAATTGTGTTTAGATTTAAATACTTAATAAATGTTCACTCATTTCAGATTGATCAGCTGTCGCAATTAACAGTTACCTGCGACCGTAATATCGCTGAGGAACAATCCGTAGGGGCGTACATGGATGCATTTAGTGATGTCAGAAATGTCATACAAAATGTGTTGCATGTCGCGCAGGAACGACGCGATAGAAATTTTCCGCCCTACGAAGAGGGACATGCGACTCAAGGTGAACAAGTACAGCCGATGCATGTGAGTGATGAAGAACAAGTACAGTCGATGCATGCGGGTTTTGGAGATGCTGGCCCTTCAAGCTATGTCCCGACATATATGCCAGGTCCCTCTTCATCATATGCCAGTGACATGTACGCTGATTATTATACTCCTCGACCACAGCATCAGTTGTATGACCAAACGCATTTCACGCCTCATCAACCCATGTACTCACAAGAACAAACCAGCCCAGATGTGAATATTAGATTCCCCGAGATATATGCATCGATGTCACCACAATTTGCCGTGTCACCGGTTGTGTTCCCTAATTTGTCACCTGATGTTCAGCTGGACGATGTACCTGTAGTGCAAGAAGACCCACCCATTCAGGAAGGACGCGGTCAGAGACGGAAACAGCCACGTCGTTGTGGTACTGGAGGGGCATTATAGAGTTTTAGCCTTCATATATGTAGTCATGTTTGCCTATTATGAATCTTAGTATTAAATGTAATGAATGTACTTCCATATGAATGTCTTATTTGATATGTGACAATAACAATAATAATAACAATGACACAATAACAATAACAATAACAATAACAATAACAATATCAAAAACAATAACAATAACAATATCAAAAAACAATTACAACTTTATCGGTTTTGGGAACTCGATGCCATATGTCGTCTTGCCCGGGCTTCAGGCCAATCCATCTCATTTTGCATGCGTGTTGTTCGGTCTCGACCTCGTCTTCTTATAGTACGCAAGGTGGAATTGTGGTACAGTTCGAATGACGGGGTTTCCCAATACTGCTCTCCCCATAATGGCTCAAATTCACCTTGATATGTGCTCCAATATTCTTGCATATTATAATACTCCTTGACAAATATTTTTGCGTTTATGCCATAAGCTCGACATACTTGTATCACATGTGAGCAAGGAATCCCAAATTCTTTCCACTTCCCACAAGAACATTCCCTTGATTTGAGCTTCACAACATGAGTATTACCCCCCGTCCAACTTGCATCCTTGTGATAACTGAGGCTGTTAGATGCCTTCGATCAAACATCTGAACTTCATGATGAATGGAGTGAAGATCAGCCCGAGCATATTTTTCAAAAGCATAATCCGGCCATTCTTGATTATTTTCGATCATTCTATCAGCTTTTTTCACTCGCTCCAAAAAATAATGCACACAACGATCGAATGTTAACTGTACAATGGCAGTGATTGGAAGGCGACGTGCACCTTTCATGACTCCATTTATGCACTCTGACATATTTGTTGTTAGGATACCACAACGCCATCCTTCATCATGAGCAAGTGTCCACTGAGACTTATCAATCCGATTCAGGTAATCAAAAGCCCTTGGTTCAATGGTTTTGATCTCTTCCATCGTACGCTCAAATTTTATCAGTTGATTTTCTGATCCAGCTTTCCAACACAAGTCTTTTAAGTGCACGTTTTTGAAACGACTATTAAAGTTTGAGCAAAGATGTCTCAAACAAAATCGATGCACTCCACGGGGGGGTTTAAAGTCGGGGATACAGTCGGCTGCTGTAATAAGGCCCGGATGTCGATCAGAAATCAAACACACGCCGCCAGATTCTCCAATAATGTGTTTGCTAACCATCTCCAAGAACCATTTCCATGACAAAAAGTTCTCTTCATCGACAATTGAAAATGCCAGCGGTAACACTTGATTATTCGCGTCCATGGAGACAGCAATCAACATCTTATGCTGATATTTTACATACAGATGTGTGCCATCCACTGTAATAACTTGACGACAGTGGCGGAAACCATCTATGCACGGTTGGAAGGCCCAGAAAACATAACTCAAAGTTTTTTCTCTCGGTCTTGCATTATCAAGATGATCCCACTCCACGACTGTGCCTGGGTTCCACTTTTTCAAAGCTCCCATATAGAAAGGTAATTTGTTGACCGAGCTCTCCCAGGTTCCATACACGTTCCGTATTGCACGTTTCAAACTATGTCAGCCTTTTGCATATGATATTTCAAAGCCATACTTATCTTTCACCGTTTGAATCACATACTTGATTTCATAAGCTGGATCACGACGAACGATTCCCAATAACAAGCTAGCAATCATATTCTTATCCAAGTTCGAATGATCAAGCGACAGCTCACTCGGCAGACAAGTGTGAGGACCACCATATTTGGTTATTTTGAATAACCCAACTTTTTTATCCAAACATGCACGCAGGTACCATCTGCAAGGTATATCCTCTGTACCGTGTTTGCATATTACTTTCCACAATGTTTTTGTACTCTTAACAACATGGTACTCACGTTTTGCAACACGTACTGAATAATCCTTCACAGCTGCCTGCAGATGAAATTTATCTTTGAAGACCATGTTGCGATGGATTTCACCTTTGGAGTAATCATAAAAACTCCCCCAACGGCCTGTTGGATTGTCAATCGAATCTCCAAAAACTTCTGGATGTGTCATGGAAAAGAATGGGATTGTTGGATAAAGATTATGATCATTTGTCATGGTTGGTGCCCCCTCCTCTTGGTTTTCAACTGCTTCTGCCATCACACCAATATCAACTTCATCATCATCAGCATCAGTCTCATCATCAGATGGAATCCCCTCTGGCTCAGAATTAATTTGATCACCAAAATCAGCAAAACTGTCTGCTCGTGGCTCAGCGACAACATTATCAACATCTACTGGATGATCATCTCGGTCTCCACCACTATATGAACCCTCAGCTTGATGTCGAGCAACAGACGTCTCTTGAATAACAGATGTCGTCAATCCTTCTGAAAAACTGCCACTCATTGGCATTTCTGGAACATAATCATAATTCCTTGGTTCTGCTTGTATATAAAATTCCAAGCAACTATGACCCTGTTCTGAATCAAGTAGCCATGCTAAATTGTAATCATCATCTATGGGTAAAACAGTCTGACGTAACCCCGAAAAATCTTTGAACATATGCCTAGCATATAATTTCAAAAGAAACTGGTTGCGATCGAACCCAGTGATATCATATTTTATCTAATAATTGTAGAAAATTAATTGTACGCCGTATAGTTGTACCTCTTGATGGACCACGATCATATCGGACGAACTCATAATCTTGTATAATATTACCCCCCCCAATAAAATAAAACTTGAATAGACATATTTTGATAACTACAGAAAACTATTACTAGTAGCTAATAAAATCTTTTCTGATGTAGAAGATCAGCTAAAGCTGCAAATACAGAGCATAATCAGAATTTTATCATATAATAAAAATATTAAAAGAGAAGTTGTGAATTGGTGAGAAAACTAAGAGGCGGACGGCTTTATTTATAGCACATTTAGTGCCGCCAACTCAGTTGGCGGCACTATTAAAATAATGTCACGCCAACTGAGTTGGCGTGACCCTATAAAACAAAGGTCACGCCAACTGAGTTGGCGTGACCAATATTTTATATGGTCACGCCAACTCAGTTGGCGTGACCTATTGGACCCGCCAACTGAGTTGGCGGGTAAGGTTAGTTTTTAAATGTTTTCAGAATTCGGGTTATTTTTGTAATTATTTGTTTTATTGGGGTTATTTAAATAAATAACCCAAATTTTTGAGTCCACAAAGTTAATAAATTTACATAATATGATTTGAAATTCAAGTTATAATTAAAAATGTGTGTATTAATAGAAATATTATTCTTAATACAATAAGTATAAAAAATATGGATTTCAAAATATGAAAATAATATTTATCATTATATATTAGATTTATTATAGAATTTGTTTTTTAAGATATTAAACAGTTGAAATGTTTAGGGAGTGAAAATACTTTAGAAACTATATAGGAACCACCCACAAATGATGCAAAAAAAATGTGTTGGGTAGCAATAATTACCTCAATTTGGAGAACAGTTGAAATATGACGTTTGTGCTGCTGTATGTTTAAAATATTAGAGTTGCAATATTACCATTATCTATAGTTTTTGGTAAAAAGGGAATAATTCACAATTCTACAATTGGTATAATAGTCAATGTCACAAGTTCAAGTCTCATTGATTGCAATAGGTGCAATTATTGGAAGTGGGTTGGGTATCAATAATTGTCAATGCTTAGAGTCGATCCAGATATGACGTTTATGATATTGTACAATTTAAAAGATTTGATTTACACAATTAGTATAATCTATAACTTTTGGTAGAACGGTAAATATAATTTCTATTTCAAACTAGTAATATGTCTCATACTTAAGGCATTTTGAAACACACATCTTAAAATAGAATTTTTATATTAATTTGGTTTATGTTTTGTGAAACTAGTTAAAAATGATTTGGAAATAGTTTATGGACTTCGGGTGTTGAATTAGTAAAATGTAATATATTCTCCTTTCATTTGTGAGTCGGATATTGGACCATACAAACGACAACACAGCCCATTTTTTATTTGATTTTTACAGAAGAAATTAAAAGAAGGTACTACATATAAAAAAAAATTTAAATAAATAACCAAAAATAAACTTTTTTCAAACTTTTTTCAAATACTCTATTTTAACAAACCATAATCTAATTAGTCTATTTTGAATACTAAAATACCCTTATTTTAAACGCCATCTCTTTTCTTCTCCGTCTATTTACTGGATTTCATGCATGAGGGTGTTGGAGGACGTGGTGGAGGAGGTGGCGGCATAGGCGGCGGCTTTGGACATGGAATGATTTGGAGCCAGAGGTGGTGTTGGTGGCGACACGTTGTAGGGTCTTCCTACCTTAACGTCATATTATACACGTATTATGGACTAAACATGCATTCATAACCTCTTAAGGGTTCCGGTTGCATCTTTGAGCTAATAAGATTACGGCCAAAAAATGAAATTTCAACCTTAATTAATTACATTCTCAATACGAATGTTAAAGCGATAGAATTATGCCACTACTAGAGTAGAGACTATCCAGAAATCTTGAATCCTAACATCTTTCATGCTCCTCATAGCTCACTGCCTCAACCCGGCCCTTAGTCCTTTAGCCCACAAGTGTACCTACAGGAACAACCCATCATGAGCATGTATATCGTTACTTAACATCATAGGGCAATGGCATATAAATAAATGCATGAAAGTAATTGGTAACGTATACTTCCTGGTTAATTGTATTAACCCTTTTTGGTTGTCCCTGTTTCATAGCCATACCTAAAATCATTAATTCTTGACATGAATGATTAAAATCGACGTCTTATAAATATCGTCGTCTTACAGCATCATCATCGTATAAGCATTATCATCTTATACATATCATCATTTATAACATCATCATCATATAAGCATTATCATCTTATAACATCATCATCATTTAAGCATCATCATCTTATAACTTCATCATCTTATAACATCATCATCATTTAAGCATCATCATCTTATAACTTCATCATCTTATAACATCATCATCATTTAAGCATCATAACAAGATACAACAGTAAATGTACGAAGTCTTGGTTAAGTAATTTACTGGTTATTCGTTAACTTCTTCTTGTTAACCCTGATTTATCTTCATGCATATGGGCATCTTACTCCGTGGTATCTTACCACACAATAACGTCGTATGGCCTCTTACCATATGGGCATCTTACCCCGTGGCATCTTACCACACAATAACATGGTATGGCATCTTACCATATGGGTATCTTACCCCGTGGCATCTTACCACACAATAACATTGTATGGCATCTTACCATATGGGCATCTTACCCCGTGGCATCTTACCCCGTAATAACATCGTATGACATCTTACCATATGGGCGTCTTACCCCGTGGCATCTTACCACATAATAACATCGTATGTCATCTTACCATATGGGCGTCTTACCCCGTGGCATCTTACCACATAATAACATCGTATGGCATCTCTCTATATGTGCATCTTACCCTTTTATAAAACATCGTATAACATTGTTATAAACTTACTTATCGCAATCATCATCATAAACATCATCATCATCTACATCATCATCATAAACTTACTTATCATGGTCATCATCGTAAACATCATCATCATAAACTTACTTATCATAATCATCATCGTAAACATCATCATCATAAATATCATCATAAACATCATCATCATAAACATCATCGTAAACATCATCATCATAAACATCGTCGTAAACATCATCATCATAAACATCATCATCATGATCATCATCGTAAACATCATCATCATAAATATCATCATCATAAACTTATGCAATCAATACATAGTCATAGTTGGGAGGGTGTTACCGTCCGATGCCCGTACGCTTCTTACGTACCTTAATTCCAAAATGGAGAAGTTGTAGAACTTTATCTCCTTGAAGTTGTGGGTACCTGGGATGGTTCTACATAACCATACAAATCGATATTAGAAGTTAAATATAGTCCAATATCCAAAAATCCCACAAAAAATAACAAAAACACATAATTGTGTGACTCGCGATCGATCGCTGAGATGCCCCGATCGATCGCGAGATCGCACTGCCCGTTGCTGACTTTTTGTGCCTTCGGCGATCGATCGCCACTTTTGGCGCGATCGATCGCCAACCTCGCCGATCGATCGCCCAAAAGTGGCGATCGATCGCCAAATGGCTCTGGAGCCTACTGCTGGCTCGCGATCGATCGCCAAAAACGGGCGATCGATCGCCGATCTCTGTACATCGAAAATTCGCCATTTTTGAGCATTTTTCAAGCTCCACTTCAACCCCTTTAAATCCAAACTTTTCTACAACATTAACATCATCATAACACACTAAAACCCACATAAAACACCTCAAAAATAATACCCCAACAACATACAACATATACCCAACCAAACCCACTCAAATCACTTCAAAATCAACCTATTTCAAATCCAAACTTCATAAAAACTTAATGAATGGTTCCATACCTCTTGAAGACTCCAAATCTTAACAAAGATCACACAAATTCAAGTTTTGTGGAGTTTCCTCCTTCCTCCTTTGAAGGATTTCGAAAATGTGGTAAAGGGGTAGGGTTTGAGAGTGATTGGGGATTTAAGAGTGAAAAGGGTAAAGTGAGTTGGGTAAGGTGGGGGAAAGGGTTAATTAAATTATACCTAAAATTAACATCATGTATGAAATACCCCAACATGGTATTTTAAAAGCATTTTACAAAAATGCAACCAACTTCATTAAATTCATACTTTCCTCATAATTAACAATTAACACAATTAAATCATGTTAACCCCATTTCCTATCATGCATAACATGCACCTTGAAACGTAACCCCCGGGTCATGCCTATCATGTGACTAAGCATTTCATCATGATAATTAATTTCAACACGTAAATCAATTATCCACATAATTAATCATATAAACATAATTAATGCCTTAATTGCAATTAATCATTTCGGGGAGTCACATTACTCCCCTACTTATAAGATTTCGTCCTCGAAATCGCTCTTACCCAAAATGAAACTAAACATAAATCATACCAGAAAATAGTTCCGGGTAGTGCTGTACCATACGCCGCTCCGTCTCCCACGTAGCCTCCTCGACACCCCGACGATCCCACTGAACTTTGACCATCGGTAAAACTTTACTTCTTAGTCTGCGATCCTCACGATCCAGAATTCTGATCGGTCGTTCAACGTAGGATACATCTGAGTCTAACTGCACTTCAGTAGGCTGTAAAACATGAGACGGGTCTGGCTCATACTTCCGTAGCATAGAAACATGGAAAACATCATGAATCCCAGATAAAGACGGCGGTAGAGCCAATCGGTAAGCCAAAGTGCCGATACGCTGTAATACCTCATACGGTCCAACATACCTCGGGGATAACTTTCCCGCATACCAAAACGAACTACACCTCTGGAGGGTGAGATTTTCAAGAAGACCCTGTCTTCTACTTGGAATTCTAGCTATCATCGCCGCTTGTTGGCATAGGCTGCTTGCCTATCCTGGGTCACCTTCATCTTTTGGCGTATCAACTTAATCTTGTCTTACATATCCTTAATCATATCCGGTCATCCGACCGCTTTACTAGTCAAGTCCTCCCAATACAGCGGTGACCTACATCGTCGTCCGTAAAGAGCTTCAAAAGGGGCCATTTGAATGCTCGCCTGATAGTTGTTATTATAGGAGGACTCCATCATTGGCACTGAATCTTGCCACGGAGTATCAAACTCCAAAACATATGCCATCAACATGTCCTCGAGCGTCTGAAGGGTACGCTCTGTCTGGCCGTCTGACTGAGGGTGATAGGCCGTACTCAGTCTCACCTCGGTGCCTAAAGCCGTGTGGAGACCCTCCCCGAAATGTGAAGTAAACCGTGGGTCTCTGTCAGACACAATCGAGACTGGAACTCTATGCAACCTCACTACATCCCGCACATAGAATTGGCCATCCTTAGGTATGTGAAAGACACATGACAAAGGATGAAGTGAGCTACTTCGTCAGCCTATCCACGATCACCAGATCGTAACGAATCCAGAGGCCGACCTTGGCAAGTGGGTTACGAAGTCTATAGATATATGTTCCCACTTCCACTTAGGTACCTCCAAGCTCTTCAGCTCGCCACCAGGCCTCTGCCTTTCTGCCTTTACCTGCTGGCAGATCAAACATCTTTTGACAAGGCCATAACATCACGCTTCATACGTCTCCACTAGAAGCGACCGCTTAGGTCCTTGTACAACTTTCTTATTCCTGGGTGGATACTGAACCGGCTACGGTGAGCTTGCTCCAAGATTCCTTTACGCAACTCCGGCGTATTTGGGACTACCCATCGGTGGCCCAATCTCAATGAATCATCTTCTGCCACTCTGAACTTTGATGACCGTCCTTGAAGTACTATAGATGATCATCTTTGAACCTCATCATCCGATCTCCGGCTTTCCTGATAACCTCAAATATGTCTGGCTCGGCCGACAAGATCGACACTCGCACCGGCGATGTGTCCACATCAATATCATAGCCCGGACGGCAATAAGAAGTCATCATCGCTGATAAACACATAGTGTCCTCAGCAGTACTTTTCACTTCTGACTTAAGGTGCCTGCTATTAGGTTGCTTTACCAGGATGGTACTCAATCTTACAGTCAAAATCCTTGAGTAAGTCCATTCATCTTCTTTGTCGCATATTCAACTCAGCCTGTGTGAACAAAACTTCAGGCTCTTATGGTCCGTGTAGATGGTAAACGACGTACCATCCAAGTAATGCCTCCAAATTCCAAGGCAAACATAATGGCTGTCAGCTCCAAATCGTGGACTGGGTACTTAGCCTCATGTGGTTTCAACCGCTTCGATGCATAACCCAGCACAAGCTTATCTCGCATCAACACATAGCCCAAACCTTGAAGTGATGTATTCGTGTACAAGGCAACCTCTTGTCTTCAGAAAGAATCACCAACCCTGGCACTGTCGTCAGACGACGCTTCAATCCTTGGAAGCTTTCCTCACAAGCTTCGGACCAAAAGGATGGGACTCCTTCCTGAGTCAACCGTGCCGGCGGCTTAGCGATCTTGATATAACATGATCCAAAGATACAACACTGCTCGACCAGAACTCGTACTTACTGAGCTTTGCATACAACTGATGATCCCTAAGGATCTGGAGTACTGTTCTCAAGTGCTTGACATGTTCCTCTTCAGTTCGAGAGTAAATAAGTACATTGTCAATGGAAACTATGACGAACTGATCCAAACATGGTTGGATCACCCTGTTCATCAGGCTCATAAAATAGTTGGGGCATCCGTCACCCCAAAGGGCATGACTAAGAATCCGTAGTGCCCACATAAGGTCCTGGAAGCTGTCTTCTGTACATCGTCCTTTCAAACTCGAATCTGATGATCCCCGATCTCAGATCGATCTTACTGTAGAACCTCGTACTCTGCAGTTGATCAAACAAATCATTAATCCTCAGAAACGGATACTTAATCTTCACTATGGCTTTGTTCAGTTGTCTGTAATCGATGCACAGCCGCATCGAACCATCTTTCATTTTGACAAATCGGACTGGTGCACCCCAGGATGATATGCTAGGGCGTATATAGCCCTTGTCAAGGAGCTCCTGCAACTGAACCTTTAACTCCCTTAGCTCCGCTGGTGCCATCCTATACGGGGCACGAGAAATGGTAGACGTCCCTGGTAGTAACTTAATCCCAAACTCGACCTCGCTCGTCGGTTGGAATCCGGGAATCTCTTCCGGAAATGCATCAGGAAACACCGCCACTACGGGTACATCCTCCACCTTTAACTCTTTCCTCTTTCAGTAATAACCACAGTATAGTTGAAATATCTTTGTGGTCTCGTTCCAATAACTGTGCCATCTTGACAACAGATATTAACGGAATCCTTGAACGGAAATCATCCCCATAGAATGTCCATCGGACTCCCAAATCAGACCTGAATCGGACAGTCCTTGTCTGCAGTCCACAACTGTCTGATACCTGTTCAGAACATCAATGCCTACAAACTGACATCCCCAGAACAATCAAGTCTGTCCTCAGTTCGTTATCCTCAAAATAAATGAGGCCGTCTTAACCAATCTGATCAGTTATCAAACTTCTTCCAGCGGGGGTCGAGACTACAAGAGGCGTGGGCGACGGAGAAGTGCATATAACATCGTATCACTTACTTCTGCATTTGCTGCTATGCTGCAACACAAGGGTTAACAACGATACCCAAAAGCAGTTCACATAATACATCGTTAGAGAAGCGAAACATGTTAGTACCACATCATATACTTCATATACAACTTATGCACAAAACATGTTTAAAAGTAAGCACCTAGCCAACTTATTGCTAAGGTTACCCTTCACTCATTCCCGAGTTATCTAACCTGGCTCTGATACCACTAATGTAGGGTCTTCCTACCTTAACGTCTTATTATACACGTATTATGGACTAAACATGCATTCATAACCTCTTAAGGGTTCCGGTTCCATCTTTGAGCTAATAAGATTACGGCCAAAAAAATGAAATTTCAACCTTAATTAATTACATTCTCAATACGAATGTTAAAGCGATAGAATTATGCCACTACTAGAGTAGAGACTATCCAGAAATCTTGAATCCTAACATCTTTCATGCTCCTCATAGCTCACTACCTCAACCCGGCCCTTAGTCCTTTAGCCCACAAGTGTACCTACAGGAACAACCCATCATGAGCATGTATATCGTTACTTAACATCATAGGGCAATGGCATATAAATAAATGCATGAAAGTAATTGGTAACGTATACTTCCTGGTTAATTGTATTAACCCTTTTTGGTTGTCCCTGTTTCATAGCCATACCTAAAATCATTAATTCTTGACATGAATGATTAAAATCGACGTCTTATAAATATCGTCGTCTTACAGCATCATCATCGTATAAGCATTATCATCTTATACATATCATCATTTATAACATCATCATCATATAAGCATTATCATCTTATAACATCATCATCATTTAAGCATCATCATCTTATAACTTCATCATCTTATAACATCATCATCATTTAAGCATCATCATCTTATAACTTCATCATCTTATAACATCATCATCATTTAAGCATCATAACAAGATACAACAGTAAATGTACGAAGTCTTGGTTAAGTAATTTACTGGTTATTCGTTAACTTCTTCTTGTTAACCCTGATTTATCTTCATGCATATGGGCATCTTACTCCGTGGTATCTTACCACACAATAACGTCGTATGGCCTCTTACCATATGGGCATCTTACCCCGTGGCATCTTACCACACAATAACATGGTATGGCATCTTACCATATGGGTATCTTACCCCGTGGCATCTTACCACACAATAACATTGTATGGCATCTTACCATATGGGCATCTTACCCCGTGGCATCTTACCCCGTAATAACATCGTATGACATCTTACCATATGGGCGTCTTACCCCGTGGCATCTTACCACATAATAACATCGTATGTCATCTTACCATATGGGCGTCTTACCCCGTGGCATCTTACCACATAATAACATCGTATGGCATCTCTCTATATGGGCATCTTACCCTTTTATAAAACATCGTATAACATTGTTATAAACTTACTTATCGCAATCATCATCATAAACATCATCATCATCTACATCATCATCATAAACTTACTTATCATGGTCATCATCGTAAACATCATCATCATAAACTTACTTATCATAATCATCATCGTAAACATCATCATCATAAATATCATCGTAAACATCATCATCATAAACATCATCGTAAACATCATCATCATAAACATCGTCGTAAACATCATCATCATAAACATCATCATCATGATCATCATCGTAAACATCATCATCATAAATATCATCATCATAAACTTATGCAATCAATACATAGTCATAGTTGGGAGGGTGTTACCGTCCGATGCCCGTACGCTTCTTACGTACCTTAATTCCAAAATGGAGAAGTTGTAGAACTTTATCTCCTTGAAGTTGTGGGTACCTGGGATGGTTCTACATAACCATACAAATCGATATTAGAAGTTAAATATAGTCCAATATCCAAAAATCCCACAAAAAATAACAAAAACACATAATTGTGTGACTCGCGATCGATCGCTGAGATGCCCCGATCGATCGCGAGATCGCACTGCCCGTTGCTGACTTTTTGTGCCTTCGGCGATCGATCACCACTTTTGGCGCGATCGATCGCCAACCTCGCCGATTGATCGCCCAAAAGTGGCGATCGATCGCCAAATGGCTCTGGAGCCTACTGCTGGCTCGCGATCGATCGCCAAAAACGGGCGATCGATCGCCGATCTCTGTACATCGAAAATTCGCCATTTTTGAGCATTTTTCAAGCTCCACTTCAACCCCTTTAAATCCAAACTTTTCTACAACATTAACATCATCATAACACACTAAAACCCACATAAAACACCTCAAAAATCATACCCCAACAACATACAACATATACCCAACCAAACCCACTCAAATCACTTCAAAATCAACCCATTTCAAATCCAAACTTCATAAAAACTTAAGGAATGGTTCCATACCTCTTGAAGACTCCAAATCTTAACAAAGATCACACAAACACAAGTTTTGTGGAGTTTCCTCCTTCCTCCTTTGAAGGATTTCGAAAATGTGGTAAAGGGGTAGGGTTTGAGAGTGATTGGGGATTTAAGAGTGAAAAGGGTAAAGTGAGTTGGGTAAGGTGGGGGAAAGGGTTAATTAAATTATACCCAAAATTAACATCATGTATGAAATACCCCAACATGGTATTTTAAAAGCATTTTACAAAAATGCAACCAACTTCATTAAATTCATACTTTCCTCATAATTAACAATTAACACAATTAAATCATGTTAACCCCATTTCCTATCATGCATAACATGCACCTTGAAACGTAACCCCCGGGTCATGCCTATCATGTGACTAAGCATTTCATCATGATAATTAATTTCAACACGTAAACCAATTATCCACATAATTAATCATATAAACATAATTAATGCCTTAATTGCAATTAATCATTTCGGGGCGTCACACACGTTGTACAAGAAATATGCAGATTTAAGAGCATTTGAAGAGCATGATGCCCTAATTCCCCACCAAATCGAACGACAGTTGAAGATCGTAAATTATAGACGATGATTTAGAATGTAAAAAACTTGAAATCGGCATAATTAGTGGGATCTCATAGCCGAAGAAAAAAGCACATCTAATTGATGAGACTGCTCAAAGAAGGAAATCCAAGTGGGATAGTGATGACTCTCCAAATTTCTCGTTTCAGATATCAAGTTCCTTGGAGCTTTCAACGGACGAAGATATCTTGAGGTTGAAGAAGATATTTAGGTGGTGGGTCAGGTCATGGTGGTGGCTTCGGTGGTGGTGTTGGTGGCGGAGCAGGTTGTGGCGGTTGTGGTTCGGGAGGAGGCATTGGTGGTGGCAATGATTTTGGGGTTGGAGTTGGCGTGGGTGTTGGTGTAGGAGTAGGAGCCGGAGCTGGCCAAGGAATTGCTGGTGGGATGTCAAAGCATATGAATTTTACGTGCACCGCTTGATTCATGTGGTGCATATAAATGTAATATACATGCACCACTAGACTCAAGTCTATTTTGGTCATTATTTTAGAAAATGGACTTAGTTGAAAACATTTATTTTAGATGGATTTGGTCGAAAAAACTTTTTCTTATTGGATCGGCTCGAATTTTACCCTTTTTATATGAGCCTTACTTACAAGGTCCACATATAAGTTCAAAAAGCTTCTTCACCCATTGTGTTTAGGGGTGGACATTTTTTGTCTTGTCAGGCTTTATCCAACACACAAACACATATATATATATATATATATATATATATATATATATATATATATATATATATATATATATATATTTATTTATATATTTATTTATATTTTTTAAAAATATGTTAAATTTTTTACACGACACAACCTGCACATTTTCGGGTTCCCGAATATAATGTACCAAAATTTTTTGGGTAATTTGGGTAATAAAAAATGTTATCCAAAATTTTGGTAACCCGACCCAGTGCCCATCCACAATTGAGTTTTTTTTATTTTATTTTATCAAAGTTCTCACCTAGATCCACTTTGAGTTGAAATGACCTAAATAACCTCAGTATTTTCACAATAATAATAATTATAATAATAATAATGCCAATGCATGAAATAGTATTCTAATAAGCGAGATTAAACATACATAATGTGAGATTAAGTATGAAGAATTAATAAATTGTTTCCATTTGGTAAACACTATGAAAAAGCAGTCAAATCCATGATTAATCGAATTATATACTCTATAAACTGCAAGCTTTTTGTTTGAACATTAGTATTATAATAATTTAATATGTTATTCGATAAAATAAACTACAACTTTCATTTTGATATTAAATAATTTAAAGTTCTTTCCTCGAAGCATTATGACTTCATTCATTTTTCTCCAAATTACCCAATGAAAACGAGAAGTTAGATGTAAGATGAAATTGAATCAATGTCCAAAAATTATATATTTAGCCTTATATTTATTGTTTTTATATATTATTTCAACTATTATTTTTCTACAATTAATTAAAAGAGAAAATTATAAAAGTTATATCCTCGAATATAAGTTTACAATATTAGTTCCAAACTTTTGGTCTAAACATATATACTCCACAAAAAATGGTTGTCTTAAAGAACAGTCGTCACAATACCCATTTTCGTTAAAAAAAAAAAGAACAAAACAGACGACATGTGGTGCTTTATTCTTGAACAGACATATATCGTGCATATTTTCATTTCTTTTTTTGTTTAATGAGAACGTGATTTGTGAGTATTTTTGTTAAAAAATAATTTTTGAGTACTATATTTGTTAAAAACGTTTATATTGGACTATTTTTATTACCTTTTCTATGATACCATTTTTATAATTTCTTCCAATTAAAATTATATTAAAAATTTAAAAAATTATTTTACACTTAGACTTATTACTTATACTTCGATTCAACATTTCGTGTTTTTTACAATCTTCGCAGTCTGTACTTTTCGCTTTTAAGCTTATTTGTGTGTAAGGCGCGATTGTTTGGGCTTCAAAATGGGTTGGGCCTTTTCCCATTGTTGGGCCATCTATTAGCCATTAAAAAAAAATACATTTTCGACTTAATTATTTTTTATTTTTAATTATTAATTGTATCGGAAAATAAAAATTATTTATCCTACTTTTCACATATTTAAAAATATAAAGAAGGATAGAAAAATATTATGAGTATTTCATGAAGTAAAAAACATGGTGAAAGTTTGACAGGTTAGTAATTATAGGTGGATTATAAATTTACTAAAATAGTTTTTATAGTATTTTTTAGGGAAAATTTCAGGCCAGTACCATTTAGTACACAATAATTCATCCTAGTCTATTAATAAAACATTAGTGCATCTATGTCCATTCATGGTTGAAATGGCATCAATCACCACATGTGGTCCAACTAACTTTTAATTTAAACCCCTTGAAAATTGTTTTAATATCAAAGATGCCTTTGTATACTATTCATTATCTTCTTCATCCTATTATTTTAAACAGTAGCATTTTATGAACATGAATCCTTCTAATCACAATTCAAAACTCTTATTCGAAGAATATGTTAAAAAATCATAACATGCACATCATGCTTCCGTATTACCATAAAATTAACAAACTAATATATATCATTTTGACCGTAATGGCTCCGGGTGAGATGTGTTGCAAAGCCACCAATCGGAAAATGACTACCACTAGACTGTTTTACGAGATGAAGTTAGTCTACAAGTTATCCGACTCCTTCAGAAACCGCACAACAGAGCCCTAATTCATTTCCAACCTTAGGGCATAATATATAACCCGATATATGAAAGATTTAAAGAAATCTGAGATATATATGGGAATAGCCTTCGTTTTATTCTGGAAATACTTATAATATTTATTACATTAACACACCACCTCCTGGAAGGAGACTAACTTGTTTAGCCTCTCATATGATGAGGCTGGACTCGAAACATATTAACAAACTAAATTGAATAACATAAATATTACAAAAGAAAGAAATAAATTATTACCAAGCTATGAAAGTTGATAAGATTACAGCTTGGAGACTACAATATTTATTTTTGAGAAAACTATGGAGAATTTCTAATATCCTTAGCTTCTTCAATGCCTGTCCCTCCGAAGTTCAAATACGGATTCCAAACTCTTGTTGAATGTTAAGGGTACCCGTGAGTGCGCCTGTATCTCGTGGTCTGGCATCTTTGTCTGAGCGTGCCAAACTTTCTTGTGAGTGCTGACGCTTTTTATCTTAGTGCACCATAACGTTTCTCGTGAGTGGTACATTATTTTGTCTGAGTGCGTTTAATGGCCCACACCCTTTTCCTTTGTAGAGGAATCTTTACATTATTGATTTTTGTGATCCCCGGGCTTTAGGAAATGTGCTCTCTTGTGAGCATGTCTTTTGTTCTTTCATGCTTCCTGTCGATCATGCTTGGGTCGGAACCTGTGATATTCCATTTACCATCATGCTTACTTAATGAATGAAATGAGTAATAAAGTTATGTAGGATTCATTTAGAATAGGACTCTTGTATAAAGGGGGACTTATATCATGTTTCATTACTAAAGAACTCATGTTCAAATTGGAACATTTAAAGGATTTAAATGCAAGACATGGAAGGTGAAATTGTGAGGAGAGAAACTTGAAGGACTCATGAGCAATTATAGAATCAGTATCTGAAAAGTTAAGGACTAAGTAGCAATTTATGCAACTTGTATCAGATAAGAATGGAAGAGGAATGCCTAAATCGTTAAAAAAACATCAAAACCCATCTTCTCTTCTTTCATTTTCTCATTCTGGACAAATCCTTCATCACCTTGTGTGTCAAAGTTCAGGAAAGCTTTGGGTAAGTCATTGTTATCTTCCTCATATGTTAAGAAGGAGCAATAGCTGTTTTATATGGTGGAAGTTTTGTGTGTGTTTAATGTTGATAAATTGTGGTGACTTGTGGCTGAAATTGATGCAAATTGATATGAAAATGAAAGATAGAAGTAGAGTAGGCTGGGTTGATGTTGTTTAGATGAGGGAATTCAAATATCATGAGCCATATGTGAGTAAGGAAGGAAGAATATGTAGAAATGGTGAAAAAGGAACGACATTCGCGTATACAGGGTTCACCGATCGATCGGTCCCTTACGCCGATCGATCGGGCCAAAGAATTTAAAGTTGCTGCCTCAGTCAATCGATCGAGCGTGTTGGACGATCGATCGACGAGCGTTTAGCGATCAATCGGTGATTAATACCGATCGATTGATGAGTGTAAAATATGAGATTTTCATTTCTTGTTCTTTTCAAGTTCTTGTGTGGTTACATATAGGATATGGTATATGTTTCTTTAAAATTTAATAATGAATGTTGATGGTAAAGAAACTATAACATGATTCTAATCGAACAGGGTGAAGATTTCATACGGGTGGTTGCTTACTTCTTTTGGATCTTAACAGGTACGTGGGACGTACGAACACTTGCATTGTTATTCATACATTATTGTGAATGTTGTATGAAGTGGATGAGTGAATACCAATGCATTGAGGCGTGTTTGTAATGAGAGGCATGCAATATACATTGACTACTCCTATGATGGGATCATAGAGAGCGTAATAACAATGTTATATGTGCTACTCATATAAGGAATTGATATTATATGGAGTTGAAATGCAATATACATTGACTACTCATATGATGGGATCATAGGGAGCGTAATAGCAATGTTATATGTGCTACCCATATAAGGAATATATATTATATGCAGCCTATAGATTGTAATGAGGAAATGATATTCACTTGCATGAGACGGTTATGAGTTTGAGATGGGATGAGATGATGATATGTCATGACATTTGCATTTGATATAATTTGTAGAAATTATATTATGCTTGAGTATGCTACAGGAACAACTCAAGGAACACGAGATACGAATGAGATATAGGGAGTTTTTATAACTACTGTCTTAGTTATTTGTTGTACTATTTGTTACTTGTATGCTGTTAAAGTATGATCTATAGTACAATGGTGTTCATGATATTTTATGGGTTGTTCTGTAGGGACTCTTTTGGGCGAGGGAAGCTAGGATGTGGGTCCATTTTGCTGCATTGATGATGATAGAGTAGTCGATTAGAGGAATTGCGAAGACATGTCTGTTTTGAATGTCATTAAATTATAGCATGTAATGAATGAATAACTGGTTGTGTAAACTAATCGACTAACCTAAAAATATAAGAAGATAACTATGTTTCTATTATCATGAACTTAGGTTTGAGGCAGTGAGGGCCTTACAGAACCCTTTCTCGAACTCTGGCTCTTTCTGTTCTTGGCACGCCTGGCAGACCCAATCATTCCATCGGCTGATGTGTGCATGTTGCAGAACTTCCGATAAGTTTCTTTACTCAACGGAATCTTGTCTTCCCAAAAAATTCTCCTCTTTGTTTCGAAGAGTTGTTCAGCAAATTCTGTAGTAGTTCCTGTCATAGAATTCAGCAAGAATGTTCCATTGGATGAATTTTGGAAGTACTTGAATAGAAATTTGACTTTGTCCATTTCGGTTAGACAGACCCAAAGTCTCTATGCTCGTGTAGTTGAAGCTTCGTTTTCTGTTATTGCTTCAACTAATAATGGTGCATCCTCTAGTAACGCAGTCTTGATATTTTTCAAGGCGTTACTGTCTGGTCGTCTGAGCTTGATGAAATGAAAAGCTTACATGAGCCTTTTTTTGCTGGTTCAGGAGCTGCACTGATAAAATACAACTCCAGTACTTCTCCTCTGGTAAAATGTGGATTATTCGACCAAGTCTAGTTACACATGAAATTGGTATTAAATCTATACAATTTTGGTACTAGTTACACATGAAATTGGTATTAAACTTACACAATTTTGGTACTAGTTGTACATGAAATTGATATTAAACGTATACAATTCAAGTACTCGTTACACATCAATATTGATGCTAAACTTA
Organism: Haberlea rhodopensis; assembly: GCA_907163345.1. Taxonomy (NCBI): domain Eukaryota; kingdom Viridiplantae; phylum Streptophyta; class Magnoliopsida; order Lamiales; family Gesneriaceae; genus Haberlea; species Haberlea rhodopensis. The sequence continues at coordinate 132,554 of CAJQUN010000907.1, forward strand.
TATATCAAAGAAACAAACAATATCAATTTCAAACAACAATAACAATGTTTCTATAGAATCTTCTATATTAATGTTAATCTTCTATATCGAACAAATAAAAATATCAATTTCAACAGTTATCTTGATGTGTCCACCTATCCACTATGTTGTGTTCTTCAGTTTATTAGCCAAAGAATCTTATGTTATTATATTTTCTCTTCCGAGTGTTAAATAGAAATAATCATTCAACAGTCATCTTGATGTGTCCACATAAGATAAACTATTAAATAATTTAAATAGCACAATGATTAGTTGAAGTTATACGCCTGCCGACTATATAAATTTTCAACGATGTAAATTCCTACGTTCCTATTCAAAACCACATCTATCGAGTGATAGATTCTAAATAAATATGACGATTCAACTATCATACAGTTAATTAAAACACATTCAAATCAGGAATAACAAATAATCCCTTATAATGAACTAATCATATTCTCGATTCATCATGCATGTTTACTCTTAAACCCATTGCATGCAATGTCCAATTGAAAAGAGTGATGTGAAAGCCATTTATACAACTCATATACACAAATCTCTATGCTCGTAGGAGAGTATATAATTGTATTAATTTGTATGATGTGTAACTATGACCAAATTATATAAATTTAGTACAAATTTAAATTGTAACCAGTACCTAAATTATAGATTTGATACTAATTTCATGTGTAACTAGTGCCAAAATTGTAGTAGGATTAATACAATTTCATGTGTAACTAGTATAGGTTTCAGATCAACTTCACGTGTAATAAGTACCGAAAATAGTATAGGTTTCATACAAATTCATGTGTGACTAGTACTAGAAAAAATAAATATTGTTTGTAAAGAGTTAAAATTGATGTTATTTGAAATTGATATTTTTGTTTGTACGATATAGAAGATTAACATTAATATAGAAGATTCTATAGAAATGTTATTATTGTTGTTTGAAATTGATATTGTTTGTTTCTTCAATATATAAGTTTAACATCAATATTGATATATAACTAGTACCTGAATTGTATATGTTTAAAAATTTCATGTACAACTGGTATCAAAATTATATAAGTTTGATACAAATTTCATGTATAACTAGTACCAAAATTGTATATATTTAATACCAATTTCATGTGTAACAAGTACCAAATTTGATATATGTTTAATATCAATTTTATGTGTAACTAGTATCAAAATTGTATAGTTTTAATATTTATTTCACGTGTAACTAGTACCAAAATTATATAAGTTTAATACAAATTTTATGTGTAACTACTAAGGAAATTGTAATACCAATTTAAATGTAATTAGTACAAAAATTGTATATGTTTAATACTAATTTTATGTGCAATTAATACCCAAATTATATAACTTTAATACAAATATTGTATAACTAGTACCTAAATTATAAATGTTTGATACTAATTTCATATGTAATTATTACCAAAATTGTATAGGATTAATACTAATTTCAAGTGTAACTAGTACCAAAATTGTATAGAATAGTACGAAAATTTCATAGGTTTCATAGTTCATACCAATTTTATGTATACATAGTACATAAATTGTATAGGTTTCCTACAAACTTTACGTGTAATATATATCGAATATAGTATATGTTTCATACCAATTTCATATGTAACTTGTACTATAATTGTATTGGTTTCATACAAACTTCATATGTAACTAGTACCAAAATTGTATATATTTCATATCAACTGCACGTGTAATAAGTACCCAAAATAGTATAGGTTTCATACTAATTTTATGTGTAACTAATACCAAAATTGTATAAGATTCATACCAATTTCATGTGTAACTAGTACCAAAATTGTATATATTTCATACTAACTTCACATATAATAAGTACCAAAATTGTATAGTTTTCTTACCAATTTCATTTGTAATATGTGCCAAAATTGTATAGGATTCATACATTTTTATGTATAATTAGTACCGAAATTGTACAGGTTTCATACTAACTTCACGTGTCATAAGTACCGAATATAGTACAGGTTTCATACCAATTTCATGTGTAACTAGTACCAAAATTGTATAAGATTCATACCACTTTTATTTGGAACTAGTACCAAAATTGTATATATTTCATACTAACTTCAAGCGTAATAAGTACCAAAATTGTATTGTTCTCATACCAATTTCATGTGCAATAAGTACTAAAATTGTATAGGATTCATACATATTTTATGTATACTTAGTACCGAAACTGCATAGGTTTCATACTAATTTTATTTGAAACTAGTACCAAAATTGTATAGGTTCATACCAATGTCACGTGTAACTAGTACCTAAATTGTAAAGATTTCATATCAATTTCATGGGTAATTAGTACCAAAATTGTATATGCTTCATATCAATTTCATGTGTAATAAGTACCAAAATTTTATATGTTTCATACCAATTTTATGTATACTTAGTATTGAAATTATATATGTTTCTTACCAATTTTATGTATAATTAGTACCAAAATTGTATTGTTCTCATACCAATTCATGTGCAATAAGTAGAAAAATTGTATATGATTCATACATATTTTATGTATACTTAGTACCAAAATTGCATAAGTTTCATACCAATTTTATTTGCAACTAGTACCAAAATTGTATAGATTTCATACCAATGTCACATGTAACTAGTACCTAAATTGTAAAGTTTCATATCAATTTCATGGGTAATTAGTACCAAAACTGTATAGGTTTCATACCAGTTTTATGTATACTTAGTACTGAAGTTATATATGTTTCTTATCAATTTTATGTATAATTAGTACCAAAATTATATAGGTTTCAAACTAAGTTCACGTGTAATAAGCACCAAAATTTTATAGGTTTCATACCAATTTTATGTATACTTAGTACCGAAGTTGTATAAGTTTCATACCAATTTTATGTATACTTAGTACCAAAATTGTATAGGTTTCATACCACCTTCACGTGTAATAAGTACCAAAACAGTATATGTTTCATACTAATTTAAAGTGTAACTATTACCAAAATTGTATAGGTTTTATATCAGCTTCATATGTAACTAGTACCAATATAGTATAGACAACTTCGTGTGTCAAAAAACAAGGGTATTTTAGTATTTTTAGGTGACTATGGAGTTATAACTAATGCAATTTATTGATTGGGGACTGACACTAAAATTTCTCTTACACGGGGACTGATTCCACATTTATCTTTTACCATATGGATTTCTTTTGAGTTTCCCCTTGATAAATTATTAATTTATCAATTAATTAATACATCTCTAAATTAATAAAATTTCATGGTCTCAACATTTGTTTAACTCTTCCGTATTATTTGTTTGTGTTGTTGTCCGTCTTTAAAGATGGTTCGCTTGAAAACATATATACCATATATTTGCTATATGTTTTGTGTACATACCATATTTGTGATATAGATACCTTTTAGGCTATGTTTGGTAGGTGTGATAGGATAATTGATGGATAGATAATTTGGTGGATAAAGAGATGATTATTAAAGTAATGGATAAACAATCTTGTGTTTGGTATGTATGATTAGTAATACATTAACAAATAATAATGAGTTTGGTATAGTTGATTAAACATTGGATAGATGTAAATAAGTACTAAAATGACCAAAATATCCTTGAATTTTTTTCACTTATTCCTCACAATCCAAATTATTTTATTTATTATAAATATCGTCTTCAATCAAATATTTATTTATAAATTTATTAATATATTTACAGATTAAATATTTTTTTATTTAATTCAATTTATTGAAATAATAAAGTAAATATTTCAGCTAATTTTTTTAAAACCAAATCGAAATGTTTATTAGATGTTATACATTTGTGATGGGAAACTAATTCATTGTACGTGTGAGTGAGTCTGTGCATCTGCTAATTCAGTTAATTTAGCCTACTTTAGACCGATTAAATTTTTTCACTAGCATGTAACATATTCAGGCATATCGTCAGAAACCACCTCATTTGTTTTTGCCTATTAATCAATTGGATCGAAGTCTAAAAGTTACTTTTTGTGCAGCTTGACTGTTGGAGCGAAAAAATGCATTCAATTTCATGTGATGAGCCAAGATTATGCCAATAAATCAAAATATCACTTGAATATAGTGTTGCCAAGAATCAGTAACCATTATCAGCACTCAAAATAATTAACTCAAAACAAGCATTATTCAATTTAAAAAAAGACATCAAATTGACATTAGTACAGAAGGTGTAGTTCTTTGTGAGAGGGAACACCACTACGTCTTCCTTATTTTCCCACCCATCTGCAAAGTGTCTTCTTGCTATATGATCCATTATTTTCCTACTATATCTTCCTTATTTTCCCATCCGACGTATCGTCGCAACGCTTGGGTTTAAGGAAATTTGGCAGCATTTTTCTCTTCTTAATAGCCTCTTCTTTGGATGATGTTTGGTTAAAAGATGGTAAAACTTTGTCCACAGAACTAGGTCACCATGCTTGCACAAGCTTATTCTCATTAGAAACACAAGAATTTGTTGTCGCTCGCGCCGTAGAAAATCGTTGATTGTTCACCTAAAGATGGGTTTTGAATATTTGGGACTAGTACTTAGCTATACGGTCGAATATGAATTTTTCGGGGTGGCTCTTCCAGCTGATGGAGAGAAACTCGAGGCTTTCGCCGACAACCGGCCAACCGATTTTTCCGGGCAGAAGGGGTGCGCCGCCATGAGTGGATTGTTCTTGTAGAAGAGAAACTTGAGAGAGGAAAAAAAGAGAGCAGGAAGAGTGAATTATTTTGTTTCGGATAAAGGGTATGTTAGTAAAATTCTCATATAATCATTTACACTGTTTAATAATGATTGTTAAACCAAAGGTGGGTGGTAGGTTTATAATCAGACTTTTAAACCCTTCTTGTCATGTGCATTCGGGATTAGGTTGGTTTGCTAACAAACCAACCAAACACTGGACTAATCCTTAGTCACTCATTTATCCCTCCTTATCCTTCGTACCAAACACAGCGTTACAGTATTGTTCTTAAAACGACATAAAAACATTGTCCTTCAAAGCGACATAAAAGATACCCGCATTATTCCCATATACTTTAACAAAGTCAACGGATATTGTGATAAAATCAAGGCCTATTCAGCCAATAATGTAATTAAATAAGAAAAGGACATAATACATTCCAATTGTTTGGATGATTTTCACTTGATTTTTAAACCAAACATTTCGATCTTAAGTTATCTTTTTAAATACATGTATTTCAAATTCTCAACTACTAAAGTCATTTTAAATATGCTCATCTAAATTCATTTCTCAAATACAATCATTTGATCCAAATATAACCTGAATTGGTACAAGCAATAAATAGCTTAGTTTCCGTTAATAAAGCCAAAATAAAACTTTAAATGGCCCAACTAACTAGCTACCATTAGGGTTTCTTTGATATTAATTTTGAGTGATATTCAACATTTATTATCTAATAATAATAATAATATATATAAATATATATATGGATAGGGATGAGTTCAACCTACCATAAAGGTATTGTCTATATGCTAAGGGTGTGTTTGCGATTGCTTATTCAAAACACTTCTATGTTGCTTTTGCTTAAAGTTGAAAAAAAATTGATTTTAAGCAAAAGCATTGAGTGTTTGTTGTTTAAATAAAAAAGCAGCTTAATAAACTTAAATTAATTACGAAATTGCCACAAAACAACTTAAAGCAGTCAAAAGCATGTCATGACTTGCTTCTATGCTTCTGCTTTTTTCTGCTTATTTTTAGAGAAGCAATAGCAGAAGCAAACAAATAAAACACCCAAAAACTGCTTTTTTTATCTGAAAAGCAGATAAACAGTTTTCATAAGCAATTGCAAACACCTACTAAATCCAATTGTCCAAATTTAATTTGGTTATGTGACGTTCATATAAAAAATTCGACCCACATATTCAGGGGTGAATTTATAATTTTTATTTAGGGGGAAAATAATAACATAAAAATGGAGGGTAAAAAAATTTTAGATGATCAAAATTAATTTTAGGGGGCAAAATATAATTTTTGAGAGTAAAATATAATTTTAGGAGGGACAAAATAGAATGTTTCTACAAACACTTTTTAAATACATTTGTCTCGATGTATATTTAAATCAAATTTTGATATTGTTATAATAGCTTATATGATGAAGCAATTGATTCAATGAAGTAAAGTTGTATTTTAATCCTTTCCATCATGAAGACAGCAAGCAGCAGGAGCAATTACCCTCGTTCATCAAAATTGCTTCACAGTAATTTGTTCTTTCATACCTCGTAGGATAGTGTCCGAATGGGTAGATTTAATTGTACGGTATATTTTCATCCAATATTTGGCTCGGGAAAAGTATCATATTTCCCCACCATGTGCGTTGCATGCCTCGACTCGCTGCATGCCTCGACTCGCTGCCCACACGTCCCTGAAATGTTTTCATCACAAATGCAGATAGTGCGTACTATCAAATCCAAAATTGCATTGATTTCTGACAGATGGGCGTTCCAGCTTTCCAAATGGCATTTAAGACTTCCATAAGTAGCAAACTTATTACGCCATTTCAACTGCTTAAAATTTAGATGCAAAAGTTTATTACACTTGGGTTCGATCGAGGAGGCAGTAAAATTAGATTTATTTTTTAAAAAGAAACTATATATTTATGTATTGTCCCTTAATTTGCTTGGCAATAAATTTTATTCTGATTGAAATTTAAAAAAATTATGATTTTGGTCTCATTTTTGGTATCTCAAGTTGTTGTTTTAGTCCAATAAATTTATCAATATTTTTATTTTAGTACTTCCATTAGAAAGTGATGATGTGACAAAAAATTACTGATATGACACCAGATATAATAAGGACCAAGTTACTAGGCTAAAATCATAACTTAAAAACTTACGGAACTAAAAATGAAAATGAATTACAAGATTATGTATACTATTTTGTTATTTATCTAATTGTCGCCTCCATTTGGCAAACGTTGAAACCTCTTATTATTTAGGGGGAAGCACATGGCCTAACTATTAACATTTTGGAAATATTTGGATTCTATTATATAATCTTTTTTAAAATATATATAATCAATTACATAATTCGGCTAAATCTTTTAAAATCATTGACTTTATCTCTAAATTCGTATAACTCATCTTAAATTCTTAAAGCAAAAACCACATGTTTTGATGAACAGAATAAGTCAATTGACAACTTATTAGGAAGATACAAGGTAATATGTCCCATGACAAGAAAATAAGATTACGAAGCTAGCTTATACGCAATATTTTGAATAGTTGTTGCCTCATAAACAGTGTTTTTAAGGGTAGAAGTCCTTGAATGTTAGATGTGAATATCACATCCAATTATTGATCCGCCATAATAGAAGCAACAACCAAACCCATTCAAGAGTGATAGATAGGTCACCCTTGGGATTGCTTTTTCACCTCATACATACGAATGATTGCGTCGAGCTAGGGAGCTTTTTTTTTCTTCTTCTTTCTCAAGAGTACAATAGATACATCTACCATTCCCATTCAACTAATATACCACTCCGAGAAATATGCAAGCAAAGAAGTCGAGATGGAAGAAGCGGCACAACAGAAGTACAATTTAAATCATCACGTCTATGATTCACTGTCCTCATACTCATGATTATCGGCTCTAATATTGATAATAAATCAACAATTTCGACAATGATTTACTGAAATCAAATACAGTTTAGTTATCAATTTAACTCGTCATATTTCATCGCATCATAGCGCACGCTCAATAGCAGCGGAACCATGACTCATCGCATGCTCAATAGCTGAATCACAACAATTCATCATGTACCATGATATCATATCATCATTCTATCACAATTCATTTCATACAATGATATTTACAATTCTATAATAAACTCCCAATTCATTAACTTACCACATATCCAATTTCCATATTTACATCATATTTCATAATTAACATTACGCATGCCTGCTCGTACGTCACTACGTACCTTAAAGTCGGCAACATGATTTAGACGTCCTTGACAATCGGAGGCTCGTACAATATCTATATTGAACATCAATTCAATATTAACATCTTAGCAATAACCCTCAACAATCTCATCATATCACATAATTTGTCATTGTCTCCTATCGTACTCATTTATAATTTATCATACTCCGTATACTAATCAAATCATCCTATTTTATTCTATATTCATCTAAGTTATCAATTAACTCGATCGAGTAGTACATAACCTCCTAAGGTTCACTTCATGCCACTTCATTTCAATGTATAATATTTTCATTAAAATATAGAAATCATCATGAAAATCTACCATAAAATATTACATTTCAAAATTTCCAAGAAATAACAAGTTTTCAACATTTCACAGCTCGCGATCGATCGGCCATAGCCCGCGATCGGTCGCAAGATCAAACAATAAAAATGTTCAAGTTTCGCTCCCTCGCGATCGATCGCGCACTGGCTCCCGATCGATCGCAAGAACCCGGCATCGCCCAACTCGGTTATGCACTTGCGCGATCGATCGAGCACTGCCTCACGATCGATTGTGAAGCTCTGGTTTTGCGAGAAAACTCTATTTTCAAGCACCAAACTCGAATCCAACTCAATACAACCCATATTTTACCATTAACTCAACCAATATACACTAAAATACAACAATAACAACATATAATCCAACACATCACGAATTTACCATTTCTTAAACCATAAATCACATAACTTCAACAACAACTCAAAACACTACAAAGAAACTTAACTCCTTACCTCTTTGATCTCAAAATCAAGCTCCAAAAGCAATAATAAAGCCACTCTAATTTACACATTGGTCAAAGAGAGGAAAAGAAGAGAAAATGGTTTTGGGGAAAATTGTAGAGATTTGGTAGGTGTTTTAGGTGTGTTGTGTGTGTTTTGTTGATAATTTGGCATTTTATGTCTTAAACACCTTCAACATCATATTTAACTCATTCATCAACATTATAATATACCAACATGTATATTCTACCTCTTACACCATAATACATCAACAATTATATTTTATCCCTAATTCATGCCATCGTAACTCATTTTTATTAATCGTGATCAAACTACTCAATTTCAACTAATATTTCAAAATTATCACAAAATCCATTATACTCGGTTTATCCCCAAAATCGAGTTCAAATCATATAATTCATCTCAACCATTTATCACTTCAATAATTATGTCTCAATCATAATATTCCACCACACCCAATTGTTTTCAAAACTGAGTCCAAATAAATAAATAAATAAATATATATATATATATATATTGTATTTTTGATTCCATATTTAAAAAACCTACATGACCCCAATAAAAATTCAATAATTTGGTCCACCACTTAATGTCAATGCTAGATTCGCTACTTATGTAGTATCATTTGCAACTGGTTCAATCTGTCTAAGCATGTTAGTTTACAAAATGTTTATTTCTTCTTGTACCACGAATGACAAAGTTGTTGGTAAAAACCAAAGTTCTAAATCATTAAATTAAGCAAACAATGTTCTTGTTGTCTGAATCTTACAGCTTTGAGCATGTTGTCCAAAATTTTAATATGGTCCTTCCAAAGTCTTCCCCCCTTGATAAAATCGACCCCGAGTAGACCAAGACTTTATCTATCAATTTTGATAAGAAATATATGATTTAATGTATCTTACAAGATTATTTATTTATATATATATATATTTAAAAAAGACCAAAGTGTACAAAATCACATGGTTGAGTTCTATTTGATAAACGGCTAAGTATTACTAATATATTTATACAAATGAATGTTCGAATATTAATTTACCTAATAAACGCTTATATTTACTGAATTATGTATATTTAGATCGATTTTTTTAACATAACAGAAATTATATTAAAACCAGTCTCGTAGAACCAACGATTATGTATATTTGGATCGATTTACTATGCTAATAAAAGGGAAATAGCCCAACTTTATTTTGCTCAAACTAATTAGAAGAATAGAGAAAATTACATTTAACATCTTATATTTTGTTCCAAATTTCACTTTAAAACTATTGGTTGAAAAATTACATTTTCATTCTAAGCATTCATGAAGTGTAACACTTTGCATCATCTTGACTCGATTTTACCTCTCGTTTAAAATTCATTACCGTATTCCATCATCATTATACATCCTGAAACTTAAAGCCCCTTAAACTAGTCAAGAAGATGGAAAGTGTTATAATTTATGAGAATTTAGGATGTAACTTTTAATTTTTCAAATAATAAATGTAAAATGAAATTTAGATCAAAATTTTAGCATTCTAAATATAATTTTTCCAAAAAAATAATTAAAAACTCAAACGCCAATATTCTTTCTTGAGCCAGTCAATGGACGCGTTATAGGGACCAAGCCCGATTAGCTCCAAATTGTCCCAAGTAAAATGACAAGAAAGCCCGTGTATACGTTCATATAAATATAAAATGGCATATTCAATGTATGGGCAGTATAGTCATTTGACTGATTGGCTCCTATGTTTGGTGGGGTAGAAAGATTAGAAACGGCTTCCTTATAAATCTTTGCGAATGCCACCCAACACAACTTTCTGGAATAATTTATTTACGTTTTCGGCAATTTCAAGATTTGTTTTTTTCCTGTGCAATTTAAGATTAGTGCTTTTTTCTTGGTCATAAATTATTTGGGTGTCGTTTGCATTTACCATTTGCCCCTTTCTCCTCTGCTCAGTCCTCTCTCTCACCGGCTCAGATTCTTGAATTTTCTAGTGGGGGAGATCTCTATTTGGGTTTCGTTCAGTTTCTTTTCCCTGTTTGATCTTGAAATTAAGAGGATTAGATTACTAGCTATGTGGAGTGTAGCAAGATTTTGGGAGAAAATATGCATGGTGGCAGAAGGGGGATCTCATTATTGCAACAAGAAGACTGATGATATATGTGGAGATTCATGTGAGGAGGTAAATTTTCACTTTTGCATTTCCTGGTGAACTAATTGTTGATAAAAATGTGGGTTTGCCTAAGTTTTTAATCTTGATTTTTCTGAATCTTGATTTTCAGTTTGGGATTTTTACACGTTGATGTAAATTGGGGATGCTTGATAGTTAATCTGGGGTGCGTTTTGAATTTGTTTTTTTGTATTAGTCTTTGCTGTCAAGTTCTTTCTTTTATTAGAATAGTGTGTTAAAGCTTTTTGAAAATTGAAAGTTCAAATACTAATCTGGATTTATGGGGCCTGCTGGTAGGAAAAAAGGTTGAATTGTTTTTTTTTTCAAAGAAAGTACTGATAATGGTGTTCTAATGTTTTAATAAATGGGGATTTATCAAGTTTTTTCACTCAGATCCTAATGTGTTTCAATACTTATTATTATTATTATTATTATTATTTTTGTCTGGGCTCAATTCCTCAGTGTTCTTCAATGTTTGTATGTGGATACACATTGTAAATTTTTTCCATCCTGCTGCTGTTGATAGTACAACTTTCAAAGAAAAGTTATAGGCTTGGAGGAATAATTGTCCGTTTACGGAGACTTGGGTATTTCGATTTTCCTCTTAGCTGTTGACTCTACTCCAATTTCATGAGTCCCCGTTTTAAAATTTTACATCGGTTATCAGTGAAATTTGCTTGTGTGTATCATGTTGTGTGAATACGGTTCGTTCGGTTTGTAATTTCTTTGTGATTTGGAACCTACAGGGCTCAGGAAGGACCTTGAGTTCAAGAATAAAGTGTATATTACGTGGAATGGATATAAAAGTATATCTTTTCCTCTTTGTGTTAGTCCCGACTTGTGTCTTCGTTATATATGTTCATGGCCAGAAAATAACTTACTTCTTGCGGCCCTTATGGGAATCACCACCTAAACCTTTCCACGAAAGATCACACTACTATCATGAGAATGTGTCGATGGAGAATCTATGTAAGCTTCACGGATGGGGAATACGTGAGTCTCCTAGGCGTGTTTTTGATGCTGTGTTGTTTAGCAATGAGGTAGATATCCTCAAGATACGATGGAAGGAGGTGTACCTTATGTGACTGAATTTGTACTTCTTGAGTCAAATTCGACATTCACTGGTCTCCCTAAGCCCTATGTGTTCTCGGCCAGCCGAGATCAATTTAAATTTGTCGAGCCACGGTTAACTTATGGGCAAGTTCCAGGGAGATTCAAGACAGGAGAAAATCCATTTGTCGAGGAAGCATATCAGAGGCTTGCATTGGATTATCTTCTTAAACAAGCCGATATTCAGGATGATGACTTGTTGATAATGTCTGATGTCGACGAGATTCCGAGTCGACACACTATTAATCTGTTAAGGTGGTGTGATGAAATACCCCCTATCCTCCATCTTCGGTTGAAAAACTATCTCTATTCGTTCGAGTTTCTACTTGATGACAATAGCTGGAGAGCCTCAGTTCACGTGTATCAATCGGGAAAGACAAGATATGCACACTATAGGCAGTCTGATGAAATCTTGGCCGATGCGGGGTGGCATTGTAGCTTCTGCTTTAGACACATTGGTGAGTTCAAATTCAAGATCAAAGCTTATAGTCACTTTGATCGGGTGAGATTCTCCCATTTTCTGAATCCTAAGAGACTTCAGAGGGTAATCTGTAAAGGAGCTGATTTATTTGATATGCTACCAGAAGAGTACACTTTCAAGGAAATCATCGGTAAAATGGGATCTATTCCACATTCGTATTCAGCTGTTCATCTTCCGGCGTATCTTCTGGAGAAAGCTGATACATACAAATATCTCCTACCCGGGAATTGCATTAGAGAAAATGATTGAAGTACAAACGGTACCGGTTTGTTTGTAAAAAGGGTGGAGTGTAACTCTTGTTCACAGAGTGAAAAGTTTCCTCCTTTCTTCGAATGATGACACTAACAAAGCTACACGTACACGTCCATCTTAGTCCGCATCATTCTTTTCGATGATTATCGGGCCATATACTTGGATTTCGAGAGCGAATTTGTACATAAAGAAGTTACTTAGAGTTGATGATTTCATGCCAATGAATGGATGGATCCTATACCGAGACTGCTTGCTGCAACAGGGACTGGCTGCGGCTCGGGTTCTCCTTACTTATTTGTAACAATATAAGACATGTCATATGGCCAGAAACAGGTTCTTTGTTGTTCTTGATGTTTCTCGTTGATAAATTTTTTGTATGGGATTAATTTATTCACAAGTTTGTGTGCTCTTTGAGGTTGAATTATAACTCTAATACAAGGGAGTTTTCTGTTTTTCTCTTTCAAGTTTCAAGTATGCATCTGTGGGAATATTTTAAATATTGGCAAGAAGTATGAAAAGTCAAATGAAAAGAGAATCGGATGCCCTTTTTAATGATTCATAATGGTTCGTTGTTGTTCAAGGTTGGCATGTCTGAATTATAATAAGATAATAATAATAATAATATATAATATAATATAATAATAATAATAACTATATAATAAGTGGCTAAGGTTATAAATAGTACTATTGTAATGAATAGTTATAAATAGTAAATCACTATTTATTATAAAAAAAATCTTTGAAAATTTTTTTCCCAATTTTTTTTTTTTTTATGCGCAGGTTTGTCCTAAACTGGCTAGAAAAAAAATATCTTAATCGGTTATTAATGAGCGCAACTTCAGATATTAATTTTTTCAATTTATAGTAAGATGTATATAAGGTTTTCTTTAAAAAAAAGTTAGAGTCAGTCATTTGGTTATTTTTTTTCCATTCAAATACAGTAGCATGTTTAATTTTTTTTAATGTCGGGTTTGGCTTGAACCGACTAGGAAAAAATATATATTAATCGGTTGTTGCTGCGCGCAACCTCAAATAATTATTTTTTTTCAGTTTACAGTGAGATGTGCATCAAATTTTTTTTTTAAAAAAGTTAGAGCCGATCATTTGATTATTTTTTTCTCATTCAGTACAGTAGCATATTCATTTTAATTTTTTGTTGATGTGTGGGTTTGGTCTGGACGACTAAGAAAAAATATATCTTAATCGGTTTGTTGATGCATGCAACTTCAAATATTATTTTTTTTCATTTTGTTATTGTTTTCCCATTCAATTACAGTAGTATAGTCATTTTTTTTAAAAAAAAGGTTTGTTAAAGTCTCTCATCTGAAATGTTATTTTCGATCAAATTAGAAAAAATGACCAACATATTGATACTTGGCATCACGCCTGGGCGGTGTCAATAAAACTAGTATATATATATATATCTTCAAGGAAGTAACCGTGACTGCAGATGATGTGCAGCTCATTACATCAAGAAAATAATGAGCAATAACTATTACACCGTAGAAGCGATTCAAAAACCTAAAGACTAAATAACAAACTAATGTTTTATGATGAAAGTTGAGATTAAAAAAATTTATCTATTTGTATGCAAAAAATAATTATGGTGGGTTGTGTACTATATAATCTCATCCATTATACATATCACTCGTATGTTCTCTCTCTCTCAAGTTGGGATAATCAACTTTGATGGACTTGTAATAAGCTTTTTCTGCATTCTCCATCCTTGATCTGAACATTGCCCACTCTCTTCTACACCTCTCCCTCACCTAAATCATAAAATAAAACTCAATTTATTCATAACAAGGTTATAAAATCTATATATTAATTAGGATATACGAGGGTTTATTATTACTTTATCATTTGTTAACTTTTTCTTCTTCTTTAAAAGGGGATCAAAGGGTTTCACTCCTACCCCAAAGTGACTCGAACCCAGGACATTGAGTCTAGGTATTGTGGTGTATTTCAACTTGGGCTACCCTCACTTCGTCTAATATATGTTTCACGATTGAATGCTAATATCACATATATACGTACATAAATAATAGAAAGAAGGTAAATGTTTTAAAATAAATAATTAAGATGTAGGATAGCTTTACATACCCCTTGCATGGAGCCTTTCCATTCTGTGATTGCCCCTATTATTGTAACAAAAAAAGGAGACTCATTACTATACGATACACCTACTTTAAAACGATCCCGATGATTTGGCGGGTTTATTGAAAATATGGTAAATGTTATGAGAATGCGACAGATATTTATGGATGGATTGTTGCTGTCCCGAAGGACAGCACAAAGTAACCGATATTTATTTAGATCAATACAAATATACATAACTATAGCACAAGATTTCAACAGTCGGCGTTTTTGCTTACCTGGTTTCCAAGACTAGGAACACCTTCATGAACTATCCATTGAGCATCAACTACCCCAATTTTTCATTAGCAGGCTACATTCAAGGAGTTGAAATAATTTTTTTTTTTCGAATATTTATTTATCTTATTTGAGTACCAAAATAAATACATTCCAAGATTAAGATGAAAACTTCATAACTAACCTCAACACATTTTTGGAGAGCCAAGTCCAGACCCCAACCATGGACCAAATCATTCTACAAAATTGCATTAACGTTATGAAGGGCATTCTTAAAATTATAGATAATATTTCAATTTTTCTCTCGGTGGATTCGCCCCCGGAGCTGAGTCTGATTGAGCATTGCATAATACCTGGATCATGTACCACACGCAACGCCAGACATCTCGAGAGAATACAGGCGCCATAATCTCTACAAACCTGTGTTAAAACAATGAATGATATTTTAAGAAAGATTGATTCTTGAACCAAATCAAATACAACTATATAAGAAGAGTAAGAAAAAAAACAAGAAAACGTTGATTTAATGTAAAGAAAATTAGAAGTTCATACGCTGCCACATGGAGGCAAATGAGGATCAGAACACCAGCCAGGTCTCTCTTCTGCTTCCCTACATGTATCAAAAGGGAAAGCATAGAAAAGAAAATACGTAAATCACTTCATGGATCAAGAATTGATATTTGGTTATCAAAAGACTTGTTTTCCTTACAAGTGAACTTCAAGATCGGGTCTCCTTTTAGTCATCTGCCATGTTGTTCCCCTTGTAGGATCCAAACCAGGCTGTGAAATTTCTAGACCGTGATTTCTTACGATTTTAATGTACCTAAATTTGTTAAATGAGGGAATGGAATTAACATTATGTATAATTTGTCAAGAAAACAATCGAATGTGTTTCGTTTACTAAGCTGAGCTTACTCTTCAGCATCAAAATTCTGGACTCCAAGATCTTCATCCCATATGAATATGTAGTCATATGGGGCAACAATGTCTGGATGCAGAAATCGTTTAGCGTACCACCTTAGGAGAAAATTCCATGTTTCATATCTCAACACGAGTAAGATAAGTCGAAGGAAAGAGGATCAGACTTGGTCTGAGGAATATGTCTAGGCTTACCATTTTGTCTGTTTGGGAACACTAACGTGAATAGCTCGTTTGGACCACTCGAACTTATCCATTCGTTTGTTCGACCATCATAATGAAACAAAACGATCGTAAAATTATCTGAAAACTGTAATAACAACATATCTCAGTCACATACACAAAGTGGTTTGA